>ML780407.1:394083-438459 GCA_009831015.1 Picea engelmannii
CTTTTTCCTCTCTCACACCATGCCCTCATTTCTACCTCCCCTTGTCTCACCTCCTCCCCCTTTTCACTCATAAGGTAGGTTGAACAAGAATGTGCCAAATAAATCTTGTAGGCATCTAAGGACATAAAAAACATGTTGACACACCATAAAGAATATTTTAAGGGTATCCTTAATCTTTTGATGGGGATAATCAACATTATGTGTTTTTGAACATTGAGTATGAGTCTCTAAATTTTGGATATGGTCAAGAGAAGAAACACAAGAGTTAGGTCCTAAAGGAACCTTATTGGAATTTGGGATGAAGAAAAACACTTTGAATGACCAAAAATGACCTAATGAGGGAATCATTTTCCTCTAACTAGGTTTGTAGGAATCACTATAATTTTTTAGCATTATGTATGGGTCTTGTGGCATTTGACATGGCTAGGGGAGGAAACATGAATGTTAAGCCCTAAAGGAAGCTTGAATCTATCTAGTGCAAAGAATGATATTTCAAACAACCTGGCATTACCTCCTCAGAGTATCATTGGGATATTATTATGAATATTGGTGCAACTAAGTAGATTTTAGTAGAAAGTAAGTGTCTTGAAACCTTGGAAACAATATAGCTCTTCTCACCTCCTCCCATTTTTTCCTCTAACCCCTCATGCCCACCTCTCTTGGTCACATATATCTCCCACTCTTGACTGAACTATATCTTAGTGTCACATATCTCACTCCCCAACCCATCACCTCTTTTACTCTTCTCACCTCATCCCATTTTCCATCTTTTTCACCACACCCTCATGTCCACCTTACCTAATCTCACCTATATACCCCTCTTCTCGCGGCTCTCCCTTTTCCATTCATAACTTTCCACCTTCCCTATCCTGCCACGTCCCCTCGCCTCCCCTCCCCTCCCAACCTATTCATCCCCCATGACCCCCTCTACCCCTCATATACACACTCCCCTACCTCGCCTCCCCTCCCCTCCCAACCTATTCATCCCCCATGACCCCCTCTACCCCTCATATACACACTCCCCTAGCCCTCCACATTTCCCCTTCCCCTCTACCCCATCCTCACAACCTCTCCTCCTCTAAATATTAACCTTTCTCCTACCTCACCCTCGCCACTTTATCCTTCCTCCTATCCTTCATGCCAACCACTCCCCCTCCCCTACCCATATACTCTTCACCTTTTCTCACATTATATCTCTTTTCCCCTCTCATGCCCACCCTCTATTTCTCACATCATATCTCTTTTCCCCTCTCATGCCCACCTCTACTAGTCTCATCAATCACCCCTTAAACACCCTTAAACATTCAGTAGAATTATGTTTTTTTCTTCCTAGTCCGTTTCATATGCTTACCATGATTCCCATTAGATACTGAATTCGAAAGTCTATGAAATTACTTAAACGTCCTTTCGTCAAGGTTGCCATCATTTCCATACGAAACTGAAATATATATGAAATCATTTAAAAGCAAAGTTCGCATAAATATCAGGAGCAATTAGAAAAAAAAAAATTGAAAATGTAGCAGGCAAACCCTTAGCTTATTCAATTTAAAAATGAAATACGGTCAACAAAGTATAATATATTTATTGATCACCCTAACTACAAGAAATGTATCCCTTATCAAATAGATATTTTCTTTACACTGTGAATATCCATAGCAGTGTTCACAGAATCGGTAATACTAGGTGAATTAACATGGAAATTTATATACAGTACATATATTATTCCTAACTAGTTTTGAGCAGTGAGACTTAAACTATTCCAGATGACAACAAATAATAATCCATTAACTATCTGTTTGCTTGATTAATATCATATCCGAGATGTAGAAATGGACACATAACTTACACTTCTCCATAGATCGGAATTTTGGATTATCACCATTATTACCCGCTTATGCGAATCCATTAACTATCTGTTTGCTTGATTAATATCATATCCGAGATGTAGAAATGGACACATAACTTACACTTCTCCATAGATCGGAATGCTGGATTATCACCATTATTACCCGCTTATGCGATGGCACTCGCATAGGGTCTCGTTTTCAACTTCCTTCTTGTGAAAGCTGCGATGGCAATTGCAAGCTGCACACTTCATGGCTGCAGCCGATCTCTTATCTACGCTAGCCATAAATTCTGCACAACCATCCACCGCGTAGCCCCCAATCATGGCAGCGTGATTCTTTCGGCACTCTCCGTAGCCGCGGCTGAGCCCACTTCGATCTGCTGGACTATTTCGGAAGGCCCCATTTCCTCTACAGATGCTATTGAATGAGATTGAATCTCTACGGATCTTGTTCCGGGCACCTCTGAACTCAGATGTAGAAATACAGATCTGAATTCATTTGCGGCCAAATCCTTCAGTTCTGTATACCTTTGCAATCCCATAATTTCTGATGGAAAGAGATCTGGCGGAAGTGATTGGCATCCAAGGCTGTACCTGCCAACCCCAACCTTTCTTATTTTTTGCACCGATGAAGCTCAACTGTATCTAACAAACTGCTGGGCTTTTCGTGTGAATCGTTATCGGCTCTTTGCTTAAACCCTTAATAAAAGTGAACATTGGCAGTATTTCTAAATGCGTAAAATTCATGGGAGATCGGTGCAAGAAATCCTTATTAAGTGTCCAACGCATGGAGCTCCGTTATTAACCCAGTAACGGAAATTTATAACGCCGAACACATGGGCCGTCCTGAACAATATACAATTACAAGGAACGTATTGGCACGTTCGCGCATATGAGCAGAGATTTGAACTAATAAGAAGGTTCGAAGATGAAATATCGTATAACATTACCGGTATCAATATTTGCTTGTTATCCTATCATCTTGACCACTCGTTTCAGTGTTCACACTATTTACATTCGAATCCTGAAATTATTACGGGACTTCTCATATAACGCAATTACTGAAGGTCTGAACAGAAAAACTGACGGCACGGATTTGCGTTATTTGTATTGGGTGGGGTCTGAAAGACATGAATGCCGCTTTTTTGTAAGTAAAATTATGTAAGGTGGAGACGTTATGTTACTCAACAACCCCACCAAGTTGGTGATAGTCTCAAAGATGGGCTTGCCATTTCGTGACAAGGATGTATACAACATTCAAAGTGAAATAAAAAAATATGTCGGCAAAGGTGTGTTTTCTTTGAAGCTCACAAACTCGAATTTCGAATTTTGGGGGATTATGGTATGTACTTTTCTATTTACTAAATAATTGAAGTAGTCAAAATTACTTTGAAAAATCTATTATTTAAAAAAAATAAATGTATAATTATGATTATTGTATTTTATGATATAAATTTAAATCTAATTAATATAAAATTATGATTATTATAATAATTTTTATTTATCAACTTTTTTAAAAATTAATAAAAAATCAATAAACATTCTATTAAAAAATTAAGTTCTAAAGTTGTTAGGAAACTTTTATTAAAATGAAATATTATGTGCATTTGCTTCTATTATGCTTCATTAAAAAATAATGTAAGTAATTATTAATAACCAATATTTATGGGTTAGTAGGTGTGAGGTTTTCATTCACTATAGTACTATAAGTAGGTTAGGTGATTATGTTTAAGTTAGGTATTGCTACAAATAACTAGGCAAAAGCTTAGGCCATTTGCTACGAACTACAAAGAGGTGATGTTCAAGGGATGAATTATTTAATCATTGTAGGAGAATGATGAATTGTAATAAGATACCTTCACAACACTTGGAATATGGAGGACGACACAAGATCCTTAAATGTGGTTTCATTGAATTTTCCACCTTGAATCACAATTAGACAAAGACATGCTAAGTATAAGGGGTGGATCTAATCTACATTCGCATCTCATGAATTAAATTTAGTGTGCATGGAAACAAAGGACATGTGTATAGATTGGTGGGGTATTCGGATGTGCATTCAAAGTCCATTTCAATTTTTTTGATGAATGCACAAATATGATAGCGATATAATCGAGATTTTTATCTACCATAAGGAGAGGAGAAGATGTAAAAAGGAATGTGAGGTTGATGAGTCCTCATGGTCATGTTTTTCTTTCATTTTGGTTTCCCTAGCCATATGTTGAAGCCTTCCAATGTAGGAAGACAATGTTTGGCTTCATTGCATGCCCCACCCTTAGTATTGGATCTCTTTTAGGACTTCTCATCCCTTACAATACATGCATGTGTTCACTTTATTCATTTCCTTAGTGGTTAAAAGTGGTTTGTGGGAGCTTTTTAGAACGAAGAGATAGTTTGTAGTCCTATTGTTGGTCTCCATGATTTCCTTTTTGTCTGGCAATAAGACTGGCTCATTGTAGTATTAACACACATGTGAATGTGTGAACTCGCAAATATTTGAAGGCACACACATGTGTATGAAAAAGGGTGTGTGAACTCACAAATATTTGAAGGCAAACCATGAATTTGGTAGGAGACCTCTTGGAAGTAGTAATAGTGTCATACGAAGATAATGAAAGGATCCAAATCATGGATTACGAAACTATCCCTTTCAAGTGTAGTAAATTCCACATCCATAGGTGTTTTTTTTTAGATTCACCCCTAAATATAAAGCAGAATGATACTAAATATCAAGAAATAACATATGTGGAAGGATTGAAAAGAATTCAAGGGAAATGTAAAGTGGGGAAAAGATAGGGTAATAAGACGACTAAGGATGAAGGAAACAATAAAAACATATTCAAAACCATGGAGCAGAAAAACTCATATAATGAAGAGAAAACTCGGGAAGAGTCAAAGAAAAAGGAAATACGGATAATGAAAATCACGGACAAATGGAGAAAATGAGATCTTCAAGAAAAAATACTGGAGAAAAAATAAAGGGAGCTCGAAATGCAAGACCAAGAGGATAAAGACTAAAAACACGATGTTCAATCAAAAGACTATCTAGAAATGGAAATAGAAAAGGTGAAAAGAGGTACTAAATCCAAAAATAAAGAACAAGGAGAATAAGAAACAAAGGATAAGACTATGGACCAACCTAAAAACTTACAAGAATAATCACAAGACAATAAGGGAAATGAAATAGGGTTGGGGATCTTAGCAAGCACATCAAGCAACTTCGGTGTAAAAATCAATACCCTGAAGATCCTCCAAAACATCCACAGTAGGGAAAAGAAGAGGGGAATAAAACCATATCAACAAGAAATAGAAGAAAAGGGAGCCCACCTAGTGCACTTGGGTCAAATGGTAGACCTCCTACAAAGACACTTCCAATTCCAACAAAAATGATATTATGAAGCTCATATAATGGAATGTGAAAGGTATGAATGCCCCATCCAAACACAGAATAATTGAAAAATGAATATACACGAAAAAGAAGAGGTAGTTATGATCAAGGAAATGAAGTGCCATAAGGAGGAAATGATCAAAATCGCCAAGAAAGTTTGGTGAGATTATGAAGTAGAGGTGATGGAATCAGAAGGTGCATCTGGTTGTCTCGGTATATTATGGGATCCCAGAAAGTGAAGATTCAAGTTTTTCTCCAACCTTCAAAGAATTCTTACGATGAGCTTTACTAAGATAGGCTCTAAAAACCAAGGATTCATTTCAAATTCCTATGATCCTCATACTCCTCATCTTAAGAGAGGTTTTCTATATTCTGTAAATCATCTAGGGGCCCTCTTATAAGGCCATTGTTATGTTATTGGGGAATATTTTAATATGATCTCTACTCTCTGGGAGAAAAACATGGGATAAGACATATGGAGGGGGAAAGCGAGGCCCTCCATGATTTGAGAAATAAATGTAGACTAATTTATATCCATAGTGGTAATGGCCCATTTACCTAGAGAAACAGAAGAAGGGTGGATAAAAAAATCTATGTTAGGATCGACAAATTCTTAACGTTGAAGGCCTTATTTCAGGACGAATAAGGAATATCGACGGAATTCCTCCCCTTGTATAGATCATACCACTCGTCAATCAACCTTTCCTAGGAGGAGAAAATAGTCACTAATCCAAATCCCATTCAGTTTGAAATTTTTTTGATGGATCATCAGGACATACGGAGAATATTGAAACCTGGTGGTATGAAATCCATAGATTGTATGGCACCAAAATGTTTCAAGTACTACAAAAATTGAAACAAATCAAGTGTCGGATCAAGAAGTGGAACAAGGAAGTGTTTGAGAACATTTTTTAGGAAAAGAAAGGCCTGGAAATAGAAATGATCGCCATTCAACTGGAAGCTACAACAGGATACCAGAAAGAAAAAGCCAAAAATAGGGACCCAATCAAGTTGGAAATAGACAAAAGTGATAAAAAAAAAGATATCATGCGGCATAAAAAAATCCATAGTTAATTCGTTGAAAGAAGGAGATAATAAAATGATTTTTTTTCATAATTGCTTGCTTCAAAAAAGAAACCAAAACATGATCTCATCCCTTACCAAACCCTCAAGAGAAAGAATAAAGTATGTTATAGAAATGAAATTTCTAAACCATTTCCAACTATTTCTAGCAGAACCTATAGGGGATAGAGAAGCAAACATCCAAAATATTACAAGATGAATTCAAAATTTAGTCAGCCAAAAAAAAAAGAGGTTTCTTATGAGCCCAAACTCCACGTAGGAAGTGGAGAGGATGGTGATGGAAATGAAGAAAGGAAAAGCACCTGGGCTAGATGGGATCACATTTGATTTATTCCGAAAATGTTGGAAAAATTATTGGGAAAGACATCTGGAAAGTGTTGGAAGAATCAAGTTCCCCTTAGTTCATTCTTAAATCCTTCAATGCTACCTTCACAAATTTAATCCAAAAGGATAAATAAGTGAACAAAACAAAAAAATTTATACCAAAATCCTTATACAATATTATGTACAAGATAATTTCTAAACTCATTGCTAAAAGACTTAAAACCCTTTTTAAAAACATTATATCCATCCAATGGGGAGGGTTTGTAGAAGGGAGACAAATTCTTGATGGGATAATTGTCACTCATGAAACTGTGCACTCCATGCAAAAGTCCAAAAAGGAGGGTATGATAATCAAATTGGACATTTCAAAGGCATATCATCGCATCAGGTGGATATTCCTCCAAAAAATGATTGAGGGATTTGGCTTTGTTGAGGAATGGATCAAATGGATTAATGGTCTAATATCATCTCATTTCTTCTCAATCTTAGTAAATGGATCTCCTTCAAAACATTTCAGTCCGATGAGAGGTATGATACATGGGGATCCTCTTTCCCCTACCTCTACATTATCTTAGACGAATTTCTAGGAATACTAATCCAAAAGGTTGTGAAAGAAAAGAATATATACACGATCAAATTAGAGGATGAGGTGGACCCTGTCTCCCATATCCAGTTTATGGATGACAATCCCCTTAGATACTTGTAGGAATTGACATCCTGTAGAATCCAATCCTCACAATTGTTTGTTATGTATCAACCAACCTACTTACAAGTTTACAAGTTCTTCATATGTGTTTCCTTAACTAGTTTGCTTGCTACTTTTGTCTTCACAAAATCTTCTTTGTGCTCGTTACTTCTTATTTCACCATATTTGTTGTGCACTCGCTACTTCTTCTTTCACTAGATCATCTCGAGAGTCACTCCTTCTCCTTTCATCGCATATGTTCGACACACGCTCCTTCTACTTTCAATCTTCCTTCACCGGATCTTCTTGCTTCTTCTTCTTGTTCTGCCTTAGATCTTCCTTTAGAAGTTTTTATTATTAGAACTCTAGAGTTATTTTATAGAACACAAAACCTATTTTCTAGAACACCATATTAGATCTTCACTAATATTTAATTGTGTCTCATTGAATTATATTCAAGCATCGCTCCTCAAATGATATGCATTAAAATATTACATTTTCACCCGCACATATTATTTCTCACAATCCTCTTCTCCTTTTATATTTTACCATTAGTTCTACATAAAATGTCATGTTCATTTTAAAAGACACACATTTTATTAATTAATTAATTAATTTTCTCCTTTTCTCATTTTCTAATTTACTTTTCAAGATATCATGCGTAAAATACCACCATGGGTTTTAAAACCATGTGAAAATACCATGTGAAATTTTACTCCACGTTCACTTTTACATTTTTTAATCGACTTTCATGTTTAATCCACTTTACGTAACTTTATTTCTAATCCACTTTCATGTTTTACTCCACTTTTGTTCCACTTTATTTATAATCGAATTTAATGTAACTTCACTTCTAATACACTTCCTCTTTTCTATTTATTAAAGTCATATTTCCTTAGAATAATTATAAGTGAATACCTACTTAAGTTTGACATCAATGAAAATAATTTATTCAACAATCTCTCCCTTTTTCATTGATGGAAACCATGTACTCAAAAACATATAATCCTTTAGAAATAGAAATAAGTATCCCTTGTGTGCAACTCTCATGTTGGAAACTTGGTTAATACTAAGAGTGGGGGTGAATCAATATTGGTTAATTATTTAAACTTTTAATAATTTAACTTATTAACAACAATTGATCAACAAAATTAAACTTGAATATAAAATCAATGCAATAATACAAGTTGCAATAATGATTGGGAGACATCAATCTATTTGTTCACGGATTCAACCATAGGAAGCACCAACTCCCTTGTTTTAGGGAACTAACCCTACAAATCACCAACTCCCTTGTTTAGGGAACAAACCCTAGGAAGCACCAACTTCCTCTCCTTAAAATTTAATCATTAAAGGACATTAGTCATTCCTTGCTCCACCATTCCACCCTCACTTCATAACTATCTTCAAATTTCTTCCTTGGACTCTGCACTTGTTTCTACTCTTCTGATGTCAAACATATAGACACTTTCCTTTCACCTTGTTATTCTACTTATATAATTTTCTAAAGGTATAAGGATGAACCATTGTGTCTTTTACTAATGAAACATTGCACCCCTTCATTTAATTAACACAAATGGTGATTTCATTAATTGATTTTTGTACACAAAATTAGACATTTATTTTGTACGAAGATTCTCGAGTGTCGAAAAAACAAATTACAATTCTACGACATGGGTTTTGTGCAGAACATTCCAAATTAGCCGACATGCATGAGGGGGTTGGTACATGTGTTTATTGGAAACAAAATTAATGAGATTTTCCTTTCATTATTGGATGCCGGATCGACTTCAATGTAGTTTACTTTTTCATGAATGTCTAAATCGACCTCCACATATATCCTTTGTTGGTGACTATTTAAAATCGACTTGTAAACATTTTATTTGATGGTATATATTAAAATCAGTTCCCTCTCAATTGCTAGTCATTAAATATTTGACTTAGTCTTCACCCTTTTTTGTCTTTTCTTCCTTATTCGACTGACAAACATCTTTTTGGTTGACTCAATTAGGAGAAATTTCGACTCAAGTATTTTGATTCCGGTCCACCCAACTTTCTTTAGCCTTGACCCGACTTGTATTTCCCAATTTAAGTTTGGTTTAAATTTGACCTTTAGGTTACTTCATTCTTGGACCGACTTGACTAAGAAGAAAACCGAATTGAATAAGAAGAAAACCAACTTGAGAGATTCGAATTTGGTCATCCTGACTTGCTTTGGTTGACTTGCATTTCCCAATTCAATTTTATTTTGACTTCGACATTTGAGGTAATTTACTTCACTTCTACTCAAACAAAATTGACTTAGAAGAAAAGCGACTTGCGTGATTCAACTTTGGTCATCCCGACTTGATTTGATTTCGACCTCGAATTTGACTTCAATTTTCGACTTCTTCGATTTTGAATTCTTCTACATATCTGACTTCGACCTTCGACTTCATTGACCTCTTCGATTTCGACCTTCCATTTAAACCACCGATTTCATTGATTTTGGCCTTCGACTTTTTCAACTTCTTCAACTTCAACTTCTTGTTGAGATGTTTATACCATACTCATTGACTCAGTGCCTATACTGATGCCCATACTAATATTATTTGACATAAATTCCAACACTATAACACCATTTCCAACATTGTTATTTGTCAATTGTATGCATCCATATTGTATTCTCCATTTACCCTTTTCATCTGGACAATTTATTCACATTTTCCTTTTGTGCATGGATGTTATTGACACAATCCACCATAAACCATATTTCTATTAGGGTGATTTCATCAACCTCATACAATATAGGATGAGTGCATCGAGATCATATGATATATTAGTTAATATTATATTTCTACTAATATTCAAGACAACTTCATAACATTATGTCCAATATTGACAATGTTTCACATTCAATTCATCTCCATAACATTATGTCCAATATTGACAATGCTTCTCAAACCAATCAATCAATGATAATTCACCTATCTATCAATGTTGAAATTAATGGCAACCAAATTCTCAACATCTCCCTCTATCTGTAATTCAAATCTCCATTTCTGCAACTCTCTTTGTCAGTAATTATCCCCATTTGAAATCAATAGTAAATTAATTCCCCCTCTGAGCTATGGTTCTTTACGGACAATATGAGAGAGATATCACTCTTGGCTTCTATATGGGATATTCAAATGTTTCTATGGGAAGGGGTTTTTCTAGAATATGATCCAGATTTATGAGCGGAACTAAATGAATAATAGACTGAATACAATAACACAGAGATACTGATAACAACAACAAATATCTAGTGAACAATAACTTATATTGAAGAAATAAAATACGTTGAAACTGTAAAAATGCAGAACTGAAAACAACTTGCTCGAATTGTGGTAGCTATCTCTAAGAAGAGATGTGGTTGCTACACGCATCCATCTGAACATAATGATTACCATGAGGCTCCAAAGTCCTTTTTAACATTGCTCATGAATTCCAAAACCATAGACATCCAAAAACCTAACCCTAAGAGATCAAACACCAAAATTTATGTGGGCCTCAATGGGTAAGTTGGTTCCTCAACTTCCCAGGGTCGTAAAGTTTGCATACAACCTCTGTTTTAGCTATGTGATAGCCTATTGGAAATGTTTTTCGAGAAATACACATTATGTCATCAAAATCTAACTCAGTCTATAGTTTGACTATGGAAAGCCAGAAAAACATTGTTTAGGGCCCCAAAATGGTCGTGGAGGTATAAAAAGATGTACTGACATGAAAACTTCCACGATAATCTAGTTGGATTATGTGGGTGGCAACCAATATCCACCTGGAAGATGTGTAGGAATTCAAACAACCCCATAAGTGTAGAAAGAAGTAAAAATGAACATGTTGAATTAAAAACTATTAAGAGGAGCCAGTTGGAATTGGTGGGTGGTCACCAATATCCACCTAGATCAGTCCTCCCCCCTTAGGAAGCAATGGTCTCCATTGTGTTGAGTTCCCCCATCAGGTGATGAAACTTTTGCTGAATTTGGCACCGGGTGAGCCACTTTCCTTGGTGTAGGAGTTTCCCTACCTTGACAACCCGATACGATTCGATCCTTTATTGGTGAGTTCCCTTGACCTGCGTGTCCACTTTCTGATCAGTGGATGCATATTCCATGCAGTCAAGATTGAGCTATGTTGGTTTCAACTATTCTGCAATCTCTGAGGTGTCCAATAATGGTGGAAAATATGGTCGAAGGAGGTCCACATTGAACATTGGGTCCAAGCAAAGGAATGGTGAATTGTTGAGCTCAAAATCATTGTTACCCATAGCCTTGGTGATGATGTAAGGTGCATAGCAAAGTGGGAGGAGATTCTGATGGGGCCCTATAAGGTTCTTTTTCTGCAAATGTAACAAGACCTTGTCTCCCACCTAAAACTAGTGCGGTACATGGTGTTGATCATGGAGCTTCTTGTACTTAACATTGGCTTTTTGAAAAATACCATGGGCCTATTGGTGGATGTGATGAATCCTCTCAATGAATATGGTGGTTTTTTCGACCTCATACTGAACTTGGAAATATTCTTCCTATGTGGTTGCAAGAGGTAGTGCAACATCAATGGGACCCAATGGTTGGAATCCCAACCCCACCTAAAATGGGCTATGACGAGTGGAGATATGGAGAGCCATGTTGTAGTTGTAATGAACATAGGGGAAACTCTCATCCCATATATTCAGATGCTTAAATTTGTACATGCACACGATGTACACAATCATCCGATTAACGACCTCTATATGGCCATCAGTTTGGCGGTGGAAAGTAGTTGATTTCATGAGCTTGGTGTCCAATAGTGACTAGAGACTCGACCAAAATGTGTCGAGGAACCTGTTGTCCGGATCTAAGACGATGGTCTGTGGTATCCAAAAATGGACCCACACCCATTCGAATAGGACATTGGCAGTGCTCATCGTTGTGATTCTCTTCTTGTAGGCTGTGATAATGGCCATATTCGAAAAATGATCAACCACCACAAATACCCAATCATTTTCATTCTTGGTGGACGGAAGGCCAGACAGGTAATCCATACATATGGATTCCCAAGGCCTCTCGGGAGTAGGAAGAGGGGTGTATAATCCTTTCTTCTTGATGGATAGCTTGGTAATGCCACAAAAAGTGCAAGATCTGATATACTTGATGACATCTTATTGATGTTTTGGCCAATAAAAAAGTTTTTTAAGAACAACCATAGTTTTCTCCATGCCAAAATCTCTTGCCATCCGACTGTAGGGAGCCTCCCAAATAATATTTGCACGATCCCTTGTGAGAACAAAAAGGCGGCTTAGATGGCATAACAATCCATCCTGGATGTGAAAATCAGTGACATTCTCTCCTATACGCAAGAGATGATAGGTGGTGGCGAAGTCAAGGTCACATTGATAAAGTTAGGGCCACTCAGATGCCTCATGCCCACACGAATGGAACATTGTGGTGAGTGAAACAACGAGAGGGAAAATGAGGTAGTCAGTGACACGATTTGTGCTCCATGTTTTATACTTGATGTTGATATGGAACTGCTATAGGTATATGGACCACTTTTGATGGTGTTATTTATACAAATTCCCCTGTGTATGTATGGACTGTAGAGGTTTGTGATCAATGTGGATGATTGTCTCCTTTCCTAGAATGTAATGTTTTCATTGACGAAGGTATTGAAAGATGGTGTACATTTATTTGTCTTAGGTGGGGAATTTCCAGACAATATCTGAGAGTGTCTCACTATGGTATGCTACTGGATGACCATGCTAAGTAAGAACTGAACCTACAACATAGTCGGAGGCATCAGTCTCCATCTTGAATGGTTGTTGCAAATTAGGTAAGGAGAGTACTAGGGTTGAGCACAAGTGATGCTTTAGATCATCAAATGATTGTTTTTGTTCCTATCCCCATGCAAAATTTTCCTTTCCACCACCCTTGGTTACATGGCTAAGGGCCCATGCAGTATGGGAGAATCCTGACAAAAACCATCAGTAGAAGTTGTAAAATCCAAAGAAGCTGTGAAGCTCGGTTAGTGTGGTCGAGGATGGCCAGTCCTTAATGACTTGGATCTTAGCTGGATCCACATGTACTCCATGCTCATAAAAAATGTATCCCAAGTATTGGACCCTGTTCATGGCAAAGGAGATTTTTTCCAAGTTGGCATATAGCTTGTGTTGCCGCAGAGTGCCCAAAACCTGTTCAATATGTTGCATGTGGTCCTCCCAGGTTTTGTTGAAGATGATGATTTCATCTAGATATTCCACCACAAAAGTGTTGGTGAAGGGTCTCAATACATCATCCATCAATCTCATGAAAGTTGTTAGTGCATTTGTTAAGCCAAAGGGCATGACCAACCATTAAAGAGACCTTCTTTAGATCTGAAAGTTGTCTTCCATACACTAGTTGGTTCGATAGGAACCTGGTGGTAGCCAGAGTTTAGGTCTATCTTGTTGAAGAACTTTTCTCCCTTGGGTTGGTCAAGAAGTTCATCAATTCGAGGAATTGGGTAGTAGTTCTTGACTGTGATTTTGTTTAATGCTCTGTAATAAATGCAGAGACACCAGGTCTCGTCTTTCTTCTGCACCATCACAGTCGAGCTTTGACAAGGAGAGGATTTGGGTCGTATGTGATTCTTTTGAATTATCTCTTGGATTTGACACTTTATTTCATCATTTTCCATCAGCAAGTGACAATAGACTGGTCCATTAGGAATTAGTGCACTGAGGGTGAGATCAATTGGATGCTTTAATTGGCATTGTGTCGGTACCCTGGTGGCTGATGAGAAGATATCTTTGTTATCTTCCACAATCTCATCCACTTTATTCTGTTGCAAAGAGAGGCTCTTTCTATAGGTGACGGATGTGGAAGTGACCTTCTTCTTACTGCAAGTGTGGATCACAAAGAATATTAATTTCCCGGTCTGTGAAATGAGCTTACTGCATTGCTTAAACGAGATTAAAGAAATAGCAGTAGGCGACACTACCTCTGGTATCCTATACAATTTTATACCCAAAGGAATAATAACACTGCGAGGTCTAGACTCATATACATCATGTCTCTTCCACAAATTCGGCTGGCCTAAAATAACATCACAAAATTCAAGGGGTGAAATATCACACAATACCTTGTCTTTGAAGGGATTGATGTTGTAGGGAATCTAACAATGTTGGATGACATAGAGATCTCATCCTTAACGAAGCTAGCTGATCATCTAGGAATGCAAGTGTCGTGTTATCGACAATCCAAACACTTGACAACCATTACTGAAATCAAGTTCTTTTGATTGCCACTATCAACAATGAAATGCAATGAAGTCCCATTTTCCCACATCTATGAGTGAAAGAGGAATTCCCCTTCCTCTAGTTCTTCTGGTTCGATTGGTTGGACTTTGGTGGTAGTGACAGTGGCATTGGGTTCGACATTGATGATCCTCTTCCCACTTTCTAGATTTGATTCAGAGTTAGAATCTTCCTTTGAATCAGAAGTTTTAATCTCGACCACTAGTGACTGCTTGAAGCCACGTTATTCAGTGTTGTGCCAAGGGATTTTATGGTATTCACACCATTTTCCTTTGTCCTTCTTCAACTTCTCATTACCATTCTTGGGTTGCAGCTTGGACTGGTTGTCCTCAGAGAGGCCATATTTTCTCTGTCCCTTTTTTTGCGTGTTGGGGTCGCCTTTTCCCTGCTTCGACTATGAGGAGTTTGCAGATCCAAACTCTCACCTCTTCTTCTTAAAATTTTTCTCAATATTGACAACATATCTATAAGATGCACCTAATGATGCCATGTCCAAAAGATCGATTTTGTTTTGCATGTATCTATGTAGACAACCTATGTATTTGAGCACTATATTTCATTTAGAATCTTTGATACCTGATTTGGTGCACAAGGTATGGAAAATATTGGTGAACTATGGTATTGTCTAGTCCTTTTCCTAATGGAGTGTGGTCCATATTGTGTATTGGTCCTCATATCTTCCAACAGGTTACTACTGTTCTTTAATGGCATCCCTGAAGGAATCACATGTGGAGGTGACCACAAATATTGCACATTTCTCCATGGCCCTTTTCTCAGAATATGTATCCCACTAGTCCTTAACATGGGGGATGACCTTGAGGAGTACAAAAGTAATATTTTCCCTATCAAAAAATTGTGGAATGAAAAATACCCTTTGAGTAGATTCAACCATTTATCTACAACATCCACAACTATAATTATTTCAAATAATGAATATCAAAATTTACTTGTACCATGAAGGGGGTTACATGGATACTTGATGAAGATGCATCTCCTTTGGGCATCCACTAAAGGATCTATGCAAAGTTGTCCATCATTTTGTTCCTTAGTCGTGCAAGGGATTCCTTGAGAAATGTTTTAAAAGGATCTCCTGCTCCATCATCATTCTTCTCATCCCCCATGGGTTTTTGTTGGGATCGACTGATCCTGGTGGATATCGGTGGCCATCCACCTTTTCCAAATGGTTCAAATCAGTTTTTTGACAATTTTGGTAATTTACTATTTTTAGCAGTTTTTTGGGTCGTGAACTTCCTGAGCCATTTTGAGGCCCTAAACAATATTTTTTTGGAAAACAGAGAGAAACATGTAGATTTGTATATTTTTTCTCACACAAAATTTGTATTCCTCGGATAGATCTTTCTAATGAGGTATTGATCATGTCAAAAGAATATCATATGAAAAAGTTACGACCTAGGGAAGTTGATGTAGTGACTTACGCAAACGGGGTCCACATGGCTTTTGGCGCTTCATCTCGTAGGGTTAGGTTTTTGGATGTCTAGTGTTTTTTAAATTCCCTTTTATTGTAAAAAGGATTTCAAAACCTCATTGTAACCACATTATTGTGAATGAGTGCAACCATCACATCTCTTCTCAGAGATAAGCCACCACCATTCCAACAAGCTTGTTTTCCACTACATTTTACAGTTTCAACTTATTTCCTTATTGAATAGAAAACCAATTTTACTGTATCTCTATTATTTTGTGTCAAGCACCTATTAATAATCTGTAGTAATTTCGTTCTACTCATAAAATACAAATCAGAGGTATCGGAGGGGTTTTCTCCTTGTCATCTTAATGCATGTCCCCAACAAGGTCGGAGTACAAAGAGTTGGGTCTCGAGCTTGTGTATTTTGAGGAAAAAAGCTCTTGCACACCCAAGAGACCTCTCATCGTAGGAGAAAAGAAAGAGTATGGGACAGGAGATCCTTTCAAAATGTTTCTTGAGGAATCCCTCACACAACATAGGAACGCGATGATGGATAGTTTCACGTAAATCCTTCAGTGGCTACCAACAGGCAACGCATCTTCTTTGAGTGGAGGCGTCACCCCCTTCAAGGTACAAATAAACTTCGATATTCCTATATTTAAATGTCAGATAGAAAAAGATGTTGTAGACAAGTGGTTGAATCTACAAGAAGGGTATTTTTCTGTCCACAACTTTTCGAATAGAGAAAAGATTACTTTTGTGCTGCTCAAATCCATTCCCCATGTCAAATATTGGTGGGAAACTTTCTGTGAGAAAAAGGAAACAAAGGAACCCTAATTATTTACAGTCATGGCCACTTGGGAATCCTTCACGGATGCTATTAAGGAATAATACTACCCTATTGGAAGTTATGATGACTTGAATACCAAATGGATCACACTGCGGCAAGAAAGAGACCAAGTAGTGTCATATTTCACAAATATCTTCCATACCTTGTGCACAAACATGGGTATGAAAGATTCAGAGTGAGATCTTGTGCTCAAGTATCGCGCTGCTCTGCATAGATACCCAGAGTAAAATGGAATTTCTAGACATGTCATCCTTGGGTGCAGCCTACCGATATGATGTCAAAATTGAGCAAAAGCTCAAACAAAAGATGTGGAAATTTGGGTCTGGGAACCCCTCATAGAAAAATCCAGGAAAGGGTAGCCCCAACTCACAGAACAAAGGATAGAGTAAAGATGGACAATATTAGGAAAAGTCCAAGACAAAAGAAAAGAAGGACACCAGAAAGACAAAGAAAGATACGGGGAAGTTGTGCGACTTCCATAAGAGCCCTTGGCATAACACTGTTGACTGCCTCTCAAAGAATTCATTGGTGGCCGAAGTGAAATCCTATGAATCAGATGTGGGTTGTGACTCCGAGTTAGAACCAAAAAGGGGAATACGAATCATTGACATGGAACCCAGTTCCACCGTTGCTACCACCAAGCTCCAGCCTAGTGAACCAGACGAGCCAGAAGAAGGAGAGCGCCTCTTCCATTCACAGATGTGGGTAAAAGGCACCCCATTTCACTTCATCGTTAATAGCGATAGCCAGAAGAAACTCATCTCAGCAGAGGTCATCAAGCAATTAGCCCTGCCAACAACACCTCACCCACAACCCTACACCATTGGATGGCTCCACCAAGGAAGCGATTTTCGCGTCAGCCAACAATGATGACTGTCATACGTCATCAATCCCTTCAAAGACGAGGTGTTGTGTGATGTTTCTCCTCTCGAAGTTTTTGATGTTATTTTGGGCCAACATTATTTATGGAAACATCATGTTGGATATGAGTCTAGGCCTCGTAGTGTTATTATTACATTGAACAGGAAATTGTACAGGATACCCGAGGCAGTCCCGCCTAGTGCTATTTCCTCGATCTCTGCTAAGCAATGCAATAAGGTCATCTCTCAAATAGGGATGTTTGTATTCTTCATTATTCACTCTCAGAATGAGTGAAAGATCACAACCACATCTAGGGTATCTACGGCCAAGGTCTCCACACAGAAGAAGCAAGTAGATAAGGTTGTGGAAGAATACTCATATATCTTCTCCTCACCTACTAAGGTACCTCTACACTGCCAAGTCAAGCATCTCATCGATATGACTCACGACACATATTTTCCCAATGGGCCAGTCTATTACCACTCTCTATTAGAGAATGAGGTGATCAAGCGACAGATCTAAGAACTTCTCCACAAGGGGAAGATATGTCCCAGATCATCACCTTGCGGGAGCCCAATCATGATGGAACAGAAGAAAGATGGAACCTAGCGACTCTGCATTGATTACCGGGATCTAAATAAAATCACATTCAGAAACTTGTACTCGATTCCCTGAATTGACGACCTCCTTGATCATATCATGGGAGCCAAATACTTCAGTAAGATTGATCTGAAGTCTGGCTACCACCAAGTCCCGATAGAACAAACAGATATATGGAAGACCACCTTCAAGTCAAAGGAAGGCCTTTTTGAATGGTTCGTCATGCCCTTTGGTTTGACAAATTCTCTAGCCACTTTCATCAGGATGATGGACGATATCCTGTGACCATTCACAAATACTTTTGTAGTAGTGTATCTAGATGACATTATCATTTACAACAAGACTTGGGTTGAACACTTGCAGCATATTCAATAGGTTCTGCACACCCTGTGACAACACAAGCTATACACCAACTTGGAAAAATGCTCCTTCGCCATGGACAAGGTCCATTACTTAGGCTACATCATTGATCAACATGGCGTACATGTGGATTCATCCAAGATCCAAGTCATCTGTGGCTGGACAGCCCCAACCACACTCACAAAGCTTTGGAGCTTCTAGGGCCTTGCCAATTTCTACCGCAGGTTCCTATTGGGATTTTCCCATATTGCATGGGCCCTCAACCAAGTAACCAGGGCTGGATATAAAGAGAAATTTTTAGGGGGGCGATCCCAACAACAAGCGTTCAATGATTTGAAATAGTTATTGTGCTCAACCCCAGTACTTTCAATACTAGACCTATAGTATCCCTTTGACATCGAGACATATGCCTCAGACTACGATGTGGGCATCGTTCTCACTAAGCATGACCACCCCATGGCCTATCATAGTGAGACACTATCATATGTTGTCCATAAGTACCCTACGTACGAAAAATAAATGAACTCCACTATGAAATCTTGCCACCAGTGGAGACATTACATTCTTGGGAAGGAGAAAATCATCCACATTAATCATGAGCCATTGCAGTTCATGCAATAATTCAAAAGTGGTCAACATACTTGCAAGAATTCTGCCTCAACATCAAGTATAAAACTGGAAGCACCAATCATGTCATTGATTGACTCAACAAACCGCTAGTCACGACACTCACCATGGTTGTAGACTCTTGCGACCATGAGACCTCTCGATGGCCGCAACTCTATCAAACAGACCTAGACTTCGCCACCACCTACCAAATGTTGGGTGCGAACGTAGTTGTTGATAATTTCTATCTTCAAGATGGGTTGTTTTGTCGCCTGGGCCATATCTCTATTCCATCAAGTGAGCGAGTGAAAATGATCTGGGAATCCCACTATAATCGGATGCTAGGACACTTTAGCGTTGAAAGGACAATGGATATTCTACAAAAACATTTCTACTTGCCGAAACTTCAACAAGAGGTCAGTAGGTATATCAGGTCCTGCACTGCCTGGGCTATTGCCAAATCGACCACTAAGAAACAGGGCTTATACACCCCTCTTCCTACTCCTGACAGGCCATGGGAATCCATCTCAATGGACTACATGTCGGGACTCCCATCCACCAAATGGGGAAATGACTGTGTTTTGTGGTTGTTGACCTCTTTTCGAAAATGACAATTTGTGGTTGCCTACAAGAAGAGCATCACAATAGAGACCACTACCAAGGTCTTCTTTGAACTATTCTGGGTACATTTTCGAATCCCACAAACGATTGTTTCAGATCGGGACAGTCGATTTCTCAACACATTCTGGTTGAGCCTCTGCTCACTGCTAGACACCAAGATCACCAAATCCATGACCTTCCACCCCAGATAGATGGCCAAACCAAGGTCATAAATCGAATGATTGTGCATATCCTTCGCATGTATAATTCCAAGCACCCTCACACATGGGATGAGAGCCTTCAATATGTCCAACAAAGCTACAATCGAGCCTTTCATATCTCAACTGACCACAACCCCTTTCAGGTGGGGTTGGGATTCCAACCATTGGGTCCCATAGATGTTTCACTTGCCCTTGCAGTCACCTTGACCGACTCATCTCCTGCTCCAACCGAAGCTGACAAATCCACCGGGTTCATTGAGATGATCCAACGCATCTGCCAAAAGGTTCAGTATATCCTACAGAAGTCCAATGACAAGTACAAGTAGCGCCATGATCAACATCATGTGCCACATAAGTTTAAGGTGGGTGACAAAGTTTGGTTGCGCATGCAGAAAGAACGCCTTATAGGACCCCATTGGAAGATTCACCCACTTCATTATGAGTCGTAAACCATCACCAAGTCCATGGGGGATAATGACTTTGAGCTCAATATTCCTCCTTTCCTTAGCCTGCACCCAGTAGTAAACGTGGATCTCCTTCGCCCTTGCTTCCCACCATAATTGGACACCTCAAAAGTAACAAAACAATTAACACCAATAGAGCTCAACCCCGACTGCATACAACATGAATCCAATGATTTGATTGTGGACACACATATCAAGTGCACTCAATAGCAAATGATCCATTTTTATCGAGTCGTCAAAGCAGGGCAACTTCTGCACCAAGGCAAGTGGCTCACTCGGGGCCAAATTCAACAGAAATTGCCTCATCTGATGGGGAAACTCAACACAATGGAGACCATTTCTTCCTAAGGTGGGAGGACTGATCTAGGTGGATATCTGTGCCCACCAACCTTTTCCAACTGGCTCAAAATAGTTTTCTGGCAATTTTGGTAATTTACTATTTTTAGCAATCTTTTAGATCGTGAACTTACGTAGCCATTTTTAGGCCCTAAACGATGTTTTTTGGGAAAATGGGGAGCAACATGCCAATTCCATCGATGTTGCTCACACAAAAGTTGTATTCCTCAGATAGATATTTCTAAAGAGGTATTCAGTGCTTCAAATGAAGATTGTATACAAAAGTTATGACTCAGAAAAGTTGATGCACTGACTTACCCAAACGGGGCCCACGAGACTTTTGGCACTTCATCTCTTAGTGTTAGGTTTTGGATGTCTAGAGTTTTTGAAATTCCTATTTATTGTGAAAAGGCCTTCAGAGCCTCATTGTAACCATCTTATTGTGAATGAGATCATCCATCACATCTCTTCTCAGTGATAAGTCGCCATCATTCCAACAAGCTTTTTTTCCGCTGCATTTTACAATTTCAACTTATTTCCTTATTGAATAGAAAACCTGTTTTACCATATCTCTGTTATTTTGTGATAAACACCTATTAATAATTTGTAGTCATTTAGTTCTTCTCATAAAATCCATATCATCGGCATGGACGACCTTAGAAAGGTTCGATTGGTTTGAGTCCCAACTTCTTGTACCCAGATCTTGTCGAGGACATGCATGAAGAAAAATAAATGAAGAGCAGACTGCTCTGATACCATAGACCCATATTTATGAGAGGAATGAAAAGAATAATAGACTGAATAAAATAAAATAGATATATTGAGAACAACAACAGATATCCAATGAACAATAACTTCTATTGAAGAAATAAAATAGGATGAAACTGTAAAACTCCAGAATTGAAAACAACTTGCCCGAATGGTGGTAGATATCTCTAAGAAGAGATGTGGCTGCTATGTACATATGTCTAAGTAAAATGATTACAATGAGGCTCTAGAGACCTTTTTAACATTTTTCATGAATGGAAAATCCCTAGACATCCAAAAACCTAACCCTAGGAGATGAAACGCCAAAATTTATGTGGGCCCCGATGGGAAGTTGGTAACTCAACTTCCCTGGGGTGTAACTTTTGCATACGACCTTCTTTTTAAGCACATGCTAGTCCATTGTAAAGGTGTTTTTAAGAACTACACATTATGCTGTAAAAATCTAACTTCATATACAATTTGACTATCGCAAGCTAAAAGAACATTGCTTAGGGCCGCAAAACGACCCTAGAAGTACAAAAAGATGTACTAACATGAAAACTTCCAAAATAATCTAGTTGCATTAGGTGGGTGGTCACCAATATCCACCTAGAAGATGTGTAGGAATTCAGACATCCTCGGAAGTGTACAACCCACAATTACAAAGAAGTACAAAAGAATATGTTGAACTAAAAACTCGCAAGAGGAGCTAGTTGGAATAGGTGGGTTGCCACCAATATCCACCTAGATCAAAATATTTGCAACTTCTTCCTTTATGGCAATGTATTCCAACTTGACACTTAATTCAACTACCTTTTCTTTTAGGAAGTGATAGTTGATGGGAATATCCTTCATCTATAAATGCATAAAACAATTCTTTTAAATGTTGATTGTAGTTGTGTTGTGAGATATGATTAAGATTGGAAGATAATATTTTACTATATTACATAAGAAATGATACACCATTAAAAAAACATATCTGGTATTAATTTCTATTACTTCTAATAAATAACAATGATTAATAAAAATGAGATTCCACCATAAAACTATGTTATTATGGTAAAATCCTTTAATCCGTAAACATATATATAGTCACCAATCTAATTTTTTTTTATAAATCATGTCAATCATATCATTGGTGACACAAAAGTTCAAGAAAGTCTTTTTCATCTTCTTTTTATACATGACATTTGTTTTTATGACTTGCGTTTACGGTATTTGTTGTACATCAGATCATAATATATAACATGTGTTTTGCAATATGTACATGAGTTGTTTGTGTATGCTTGAACCATTTTTTCAAAATATTGTATTTGTAATAATACAAATTTAATATTAAAAATATAATAATTTTTATTAGTAACTTAAGATTTAAGTTAGAGTTTTTGAATCATTGTAGTTATAAATTATAGGGTTTATCCCCTATGATATGTATCATTTTGTCTATATACATAACCAATTTAAGCAATTACATGTGTGAGATTGATATCATTCAATATGAAAAGATTTCTATGTTTTCTCTTTCTTTTGATTCTATATTTTTTATTTTCATTTATTTACATAATTATAATTATAATAGTTATATTTTTTTAATGTTGAAATGTGCTAATCCTTTCCATAATAAGGTACATACACATATATGTTCCTACATTAAATGTAATGATGCTAGAATGACAAGAGTTGTATTCACAAACTATTCAGGGAACTAGGATGCGAGTTTGTTTGTAAATCATAAAATATTTTAATTGTATCAATTCAAGATAAGTATTTGTATTCATAAGTATGTCGATTATCCTTTTACTCATTTAACAATAATTATTTAAAAAATATTAATAATTATTTTACCTCAATATGGTAAAGTAATATTAAAAAACAAAAACATAATAAAATAATAAAAAATTAAATTGGAATATATATATATATATATATTATAGAGATTCATTTTAATCTATCAAGTGTTGAGCCCCATCAAATTTAGTGAGATGCAAATCTTTTTTAACTGTAAAACTTGATGAAAGGTTAAAGGTTTGCACCCAGAGAGATTTGATCCCTAAGTAACTTGATATATTAATAATAAATTTAAATTATTAATGAAAAGTTAACAAATTTATCAATATATTTAAGAAAAAAAAAGTTTTAAATATATTTTGATTAGTATTACTTATACTTAATTAAAAAAAATTAATTAAATATAAATGTAAGATTCTTCATATATATATTTCAACAATGTAATTTTTTTTATTAAAACATTTTTTTTACATACTTATTATATATATATATATATACATATATAAGTTAAAACATTAATAATATTAAATTTCATCAAAATTACACACAAATGCATTACCAATAACAATGTAAGAATAAAAAATATGATAATTATGAAATTAATCAAATATATGCCTAGCATTTAAAAAATACTAATAATAATACAATAATAAGAAAACATGATAATTATGAAATTAGTCCAATCTATGGTTTTTGTACTACACCACGAAGGAAGAAAATGGAGAGTGAAGTGGGTTATCATTTCATGCTGACTAGTTAGGGTTTGAATGACTAGTTAGGGTTTGAAATGTAGTTTGAAGGGAATCATCTAGGACAATGGTACGAGAATGGCCGCATAATTTATGGATGAGGCAGGAAAGATAGAGCCCTCTGGTCATCCCAGAGACAAATGACAGAGGGAATCGATCAACATACTTGCAACAATTCTACCTCAACATCAAGTATAAAATAGGAAGCACCAACCATGTCGTTGATCGCCTCAGCAAACCACTAGTCATGACACTCACCACGGTGCTAGACTCTTGCAACCATGAGACCTCTCGATGGTCGCAACTCTATGAGACGGACCCAGACTTCACCACCACCTACCAAATATTGGGTGCATACGTAGTTGTCAATAATTTCCTTCTTCAGGATGTGTTGTTGTGTCACCTGGGCCATATATATGTTCCATCAAGTGAGCGAGCGAAGTTGATCTGGGAATTCCACTACAATCGGGTGGCAGGACACTTCGACATCGAAATTATAGTGGTGATGCTACAAAAAACATTTCTACTCACCAAAACTTTGACAAGAGGTTAGCAGGTATATCAGGTCCTGCACTACCTGCGTTATTGCCAAACCGACCACTAAGAAATAGGGCCTGGACACCCCTCTTCCTACTCCTGACAGGACATGGGAATCCATCTCAATGGACTACATGTCGGGACTCCCATCCACCAAGCGGGGAAATGACTGTGTTTTTTTGGTTGTTGACCACTTTTTGAAAATGACAATTATGGTTGCCTGCAAGAAGAGCATCACAGCAGAGACCACTGCCAAGGTATTTTTTGAACGATTCTGGATACATTTTGGAATCCCACAAACCATTGTTTTAGATCGGGATAGTCGATTTCTCAACACATTTTGGTCGAGCCTCTGGTCACTGCTAGACACCAAGATCACCAAATCCATGACCTTCCACCACTAGATAGATGGCCAAACCAGGGTCATAAATCGAATGATTATGCATATCCTTCGCATGTATAATTCCAAGCACCCTAACACATGGTATGAAAACCTTCCCTATGTCCAACATAGATACAAATGAGCCTTGCATAGCTCAATCATCCATAACCCCTTTCAGGTGGGGTTGGGATTCCAACCATTGGGTCCCATAGATGTTGCACTTTCCCTTGCGGTCCCCTTGACCGACTCATCTCCTGCTCCAATTGAAGCTGACAAAGCCACTAGGTTCAATGAGAGGATCCAACACATCCGCCAAAAGGTTCAGGATATCCTACAGAAGTCCAATGACAAGTATAAGTAGCGCCATGATCGACATCAGGTGCCACATAAGTTTTAGGTGGGTGACAAAGTTTGGTTGCACATGTAGAAAGAACGACTTACAGGACCCCAATGGAAGCTTCACCCACTTCGTTATGGGTCGTAAACCATCAAAAAGTCCATGGGGGATAATGATTTTGAGCTAAACATTGCTCCTATCCTTGGCCTACACCTAGTGTTCAATGTGGATTTCCTTTTCCCTTGTTTCCCACCATTATTGGACACCTCGTAATTAGCAGAAAAACTAACACCAACAGAGCTCAACCATGACTACATACAATAGGCATCCAATGATCATATTGTGGGCACACAGATCAAGTGTGCTCGATAGAAAATGATCCATCTTTATCGATTCGTCAAAGCAGGGCATCTTCTGCACCAAGGCAAGTGGCTCACCCGGGGCGAAATTTAACAGAAATTTCCTCATCTGATGGGGGAACTCAACACAATGGAGACCATTTATTCCTAAGGAGGAAGGATTGATACAGGTGTATATCGATGCCCACCAACCTTTTTCAACTGGCTCAAAATAGTTTTCTGGCAATTTTGGTAATTTACTATTTTTAGCAGTTTTTCGAGTTGTGAACTTCCGGAGTCGTTTTCAGGCCCTAAACGACGTTTTTTGGGAAAACAGGGAGAAACATGGCAATTCCTTCGATGTTGCTCACAGAAAAGTTGTATTCCTCAGATAGATATTTCTAATGAGGTATTGAGCGCTTCAAACTAAGATCGTATGCAAAAGTTACCACCCGACGAAGTTGATGTACTGACTTACCCAAACGGGGCCCACATGACTTTTGGTGATTCATCTCCTAGGGTTAGGTTTTGGATGTCTAGATTTTTTGGCATTCTTGTTTATTGTAAAAAGGCCTTTAGATCCTCATTGTAACCATCTTATTTCAAATGAGATCAGTCGTCACGTATCTTCTCAGAGATAATCCACCACCATTCCAACAAGATTTTTTTCCGCTACATTTTACAAGTTCAGTTTATTTCCTTATTGAATAGAAAACCAGTTTTTTTGTATCTCTTTTATTTTGTGTGAAGCACCTGTTAATAATTTGTAGTCATTTAGTTCTTCTCATAAAATTTAGATCATTGGCATGGATGACCTTGGAAAGGTTCGATTGGTTCGAATCCCAACTTCTTGTACCCATATTTTGTCAACGACATGCATGAGGAAAAATAAATGAAGAGAAGACTTCTCTGATACCATTGATCCATATTTATGAGAGGAATGAAAAGAATAGCATATTGAATAAAATAAAATAGAGATATTGAGAACAACAACAGATATCCAATGAACAATAACTTCTATTGAAGAAATAAAATAGGATGAAACTGTAAAACTCCAGAACTGAAAACAACTTGCCTGAATGGTGTTAGATATCTCTAAGAAGAGATGTGGCTACTACGCACATCCGTCTAAGTAGAATGATTACAATGAGGCTCCAGAGGCCTTTTTAACATTTGTTATGAATGGAAAATTCCTAGACATCCAAAAACCTAACCCTAGGAGATGAAACGCCAAAATTTATGTGGGCCCCGATGGGTAAGTCGGTACTTCAGCTTCCCTGGGGTGTAAATTTTGCATACGACCTTCGTTTTAGGCATGTGCTAGCCCATTGGAAATGTCTTTTTGAGAACTACACATTATGCTGTAAAAATATAACTTCATATACAATTTGACTATTGCAAGCTAAAAGAACATTGTTTAGGGCCCCAAAACGACCCTGGAAGTAGAAAAAGATGTACTAACATGAAAACTTCCAAAATAATCTAGTTACATTAGGTGGGTGGCCACCAATATCCACTTGGAAGATGTGTAGGAATTTATACATCCTCATAAGTGTACAACCCACAATTACAAAGAAGTACACAAGAACATGTTAAGCTAAAAACTGTCAAGAGGAGCTAATTGGAATAGGTGGGTGGCCACCAATATCCACCTAGATCAAAATATTTGCAACTTCTTCCTTTGTGGAAATGTATTCCAACTTGACACTTAATTCAAATACCTTTTATTTTAAAAAGTGGTAGTTGATGGAAATATCCTTAGTCTTTGAGTGTATAATACATTTCTTTTAAATGTTAATTACAGTTGTGTTGTCATATATGATTAAGATTGGAAGATCATATTTTACTATATTACATAAGAAATGATAGACAATTAAAAAAACATATTTGGTATTAATTTCTATTACGTCTAATAAATAATATCTAGCAATGATTCATAAAAATGAGATTCCACCATAAAACTATGTTATTATGGTAAAATCCTTTAATCCGTAAACATATATAGTCACGCAATCTTAAAAAAAATTATAAATCATGTCAATCATATCCTTGGTGACAAATAAAGTTTTTTTCATCTTCTTTTTATACATGACATTTGTTTTTATGACTAGCGTTTACGGTATTTGTTGTACATCAGATCATAATATATATAACATGTATTTTGCAATATGTACATGAGTTGTTTGTGTATGCTTGAACCATTTTGTCATAACATTTTATTTGTAATAATATAAATTAATATAAAAAACATAATAATTTTTATTAGTTAAGATTTAAGTTAGAGTTTTTAAATCATTGTAGTTATAAATTATAGGGTTTATCTCCCATGATATGTATCACTTTGTCCATATACATAACCAATTTAATCAATTACAGGTGTGAGATTGATATCATTCAATATTAAAAGATCTCGTTGTTTTCTCTTTCTTTTGATTCGATATTTTCTATTTTCATTTCTTTACACAATTATAATTATAATACTTCTTTCTTTTGATTCGATATTTTCTATTTTCATTTCTTTACACAATTATAATTATAATAGTTCTATGTTGAAATGTGCTATTCTTTCCTATAATAATTTACATACACATATATGTTCCTACATTAAATGTAATGATGCTAGCATGATAAGAGTTGTATTCACAAAATATTTAGAGAACTAGGATGTGAGTTTGTTTGTAAATCATAAAATCTTTTATTACCTTTATCAATTTCATTTCTTTACATAATTATAATTATAATAGTAATAGTTCTATTTCTTATGTTGAAATGTGCTATTCCTTCCTATAATAAGGTACATGCACATATATGTTCCTACATTAAATGTAATGATGCTAGCATGATAAGAGTTGTATTCACAAAATATTTAGAAAACTGGATGTGAGTTTGTTTGTAAATCATAAAAAAATTTAGTATTTTTATCAATTCAAGTTAAGTATTTTTATTCACAAGATTATCCCTTTACTCACTTAATAATAATTATTTAAAAAATATCAATAATTCAGTGAGAGGCGTTCTACACATAAAATAATATTAAAAAATAATAAAATAATAAACAATTAAATTGGATTATATATATATATATATATTTATATATATGAATAAAAACTATATAGATTCATCTTAATCTATCAAGTGTTGAGTTTCATCAAATCTAAAGAGATGTAAACTTTTTTTAGATTGTAAAACTTGATAAAAGGTTAAAGTTTTGCACCCAGAAAGATTTGATCCCTAGGTAACTTGATAGATGACTAGTTAAAATAGATCTAAGATGATAATAATAAATTTAAGTTAATAATGAAAAATTAACAAATTTATCGATATATTTAAGCAAAAAAAAAAATTATAAATAGATTTTGATTAGTATTACTTATACTTAATTAAATATATATATATATATATATATATATATATATATATATATATATATATATTTAAGATTCTTCATATTTATATATTTCATTTACAATGTAATTTTTTTTATTAAAACATTTTTTTTACATACTTATTATATATATATATATATATATATATAAGCTAAAACATTAATAATATTAAATTTCATCAAAATTCAATTACATACAAATGCAGTACCAATACCAATGTAAGAATAAAAAATATGATAATTATGAAATTAATCAAATATATGCCTAGCATTTAAAAAGTACCAATAACAATACAATAACAAGGCTGCATGGCAGCGGATTCTCTCCTAGGTTGGGATGGGAGTAAATGCGACCTAGTATAGACACGTGGCTAGAAAGTTGAAATACATTGAAATACTTTTATACATAGGAAATATGTACTTTTGTAATGGATCGTGGGTTGTCGGGCTGGCGATATAAAAAAAGCACCGACAGTTCCACGATACAGAAATTGGGCCCCTGATGTTCTCTGCGATACATAAATGGAGCAGTGCAGTTGCAGACTACAGAAATTCATCACAAATAAAAAAATTATACATACGAAATTTCTACTTTTATAAAATATGGGGAAGAGATTTTATAGAAGATATAGGGAGCCCTCATTGCATACTTAGCCAGTTTTTGGATCATGGGTTCTCGGGCTGGCGGGTTCAAAATTGGGCCTGTGATGTTTTGTGGCCTACAAATAGCACTCAGAGTTCCGCGATATACAAAATGATAGGCGAAGTTTAGTTTTCTTTAAAACTAAGGATTTTCTTGGACATAAAGATATAGCATTGCCGAATTAGTTTTATTTGCACATGTTTTATAAAGCATGCAGGGAGTGGTCATTCCATACTTCACTAGTTTTTGGATCGCGGGCATTGTCGAATCAATTTTCTTTGTAATTTATCAAAAATTAATAATGTCTATTACATGTTTCTGGAAATTGGCGGGTTCAAAATTGAGTCTCTGATGTTCCATGGCCTACAAATAGAACCGACAGTTCCGTGATATACAAAATGGCAGAGGGAGTTGTGAACTATAGAAATTTACAAAAAATTAATGTTTGTTATACAATAGAATAGTAATAACATTTTCCCGAATTAGCTTGCTTTAAAACTAAGGCTTTTCTTGGACAAAAAAGATATAGCATTGCCAAATTAGTTTTCTTTGTACACATTTTATAGAGCATGCACGGAGGGATCATTCCATACTTCGCCAGTTTTTGGATCGCGCATTCTTGGGCTGGTGGTTTCAAAAATGGGTGTATGTTGTTCCGTTCCCTACAAACATCATCGAGAGTTCCACAATATACAAATTGAGAAGCGGCGCTGCAAACTATACAATACAAACTTATTATATAATAAATAATATCTGTTACATATCTTTGGAAATTACATCAACATTTAAAACATCAACGTCGTTGAAGACCAAAAAATCATCATACAATAGGAGAACAAAAATGTAGCATATTTGAATTAGTTTTATTTGGAATAAACAAGAAAGGTTCATGGAAACCCAACATTTAGTATACAATAAGGGCATTGTCAAATCAATTTTCTTTGGAATTTATAAAAAATTAATAATGTTTGTTACATGTTTATGGAAATTTAAATGTGTTTTTCATATAGACTGGGATTGGGGCTCCTACAGACCATAAAAATAAATAAGTACAAGAATTAGGAACATTGAAAGAAGTGCACGACGATAGAGAGGAAGACCTAAAAAGAAGAAAGTGAAAGTTAAGAGTGTTTGGTTACAGTTTTCTATTGAAAGAGAACATAAGTGGATTGATAAAGAAGAGAACATGACAACCTAGACTTAAACTAGATTGATAAACAAACAAGATGGCCGTATAAACTTACTATGAAGCCGATGCATTTTTGTTGCTGTCGTCAAAGGACATTGTAGTCTTGTTGACCGGTTCTTGCCCTTCTTGGACGAGGCCGTCCATTCTCTCTTGGAACCATTCTTCGATGTAGCTTCTCATGGTGGCTATGTTGGTTTCATCCAGGATTTCTAATTTCTAAAGGTTGTTTTCTAATTTCCTTAGATCCATTGAAATACTATGCAGATTTTGTTCAATTTCTTCATTGTGTGAGGCATTGTCTAGTACCTAGCACACATGCTCATCTTGACGATGTTCAAGTATGATGTAAAACTTTTCGAAATACAACCCCTATAAAATATCAACTTGTTCCTTGAAGGCTTCTTTGGTGATGGACAAGTATTTGAGAATTAAGTTAGGATCTTGAACCTCATTGGTAGTTTCGGCTATGTCTAGCTAGAGCAGGCTTGTGAATAAAACTTCCTTTTCTGATATGACTTGTTTACATGACTTCACAATGAGTTGTAGGTTGTCAACCTTCTTTTGCCAGCATGGTTTTAATTTTTTTGTTCGCTTTAGTGAGGCGAGTTTCTCCTGTCTTCTTTTTCATTTTCGATGTGTTGTCGACATATTTGGAAAATGGGGCCAGTACCTGATCACAAAAAAGATGTTCTTTTTTTAAATTTGTCTCCAATTGTTCCAGCAAACCATTGGCCTTCTTTCCGAAGGAAACTAAATTTTGCAATGTTTCCCAAGCTTCAATAACTACCTACATTCTTTTTTTGATGTTGTTCTCTACATGGGCTCTAGAGAATGCAAGGAGGGTAGAGGATACTTTCATCTTCGCTACAGTGGTAGTAGGCATGATTTTTGCCAAAGGATTGGAAAATTATGGAGTTGCAAGGAAAGCCTGCTCAAATTCGTTGAGGCGTTGTTTCATATTGGCATTTTCTGTCTCAATTCCTCGAAGGGAATCAAGAAGAATGTCACTGGTTCCCTGGTGAAATTGGAAGATTTGGGACGACGACATTTCTCTAAAGTTAATCTCTACACGAGATTTTCCTTTCCTGTTTGTTACATCTCTCTTTTCAATGATCAAAATTTTAGATTGGCTTTCAAAAATAACGCTCTAGATTACGAAGGATTCATCTATGTCAAAAACGTTGGTGTCTGATATTTCCACCACAGACTACCCAATTTTCTGCATGTGCTCAGCATCAATTTCAAGTTCCAGTTTTCCACTTTCAATTTGGGGTTCCTCTGCTTGCCCTATATTGTTTTTTCTCTTCTTCTCCAGTGGAATTTTGTGAGAACTATAAATATTTATGTGAGGAGGGTTCTTATATCCTCCTCCATGCAAAGATTTATGGGTTTCTTTTTTACTGGGATGGCCCATTGAAGCAATTCTCTATGATGTCTTTCTCTTGGGAGTGCTCGAGGGGGACTGGGTACTCTTCTCACTGGATACTTTTCCATGTTGTCTGTACAATTCAGTGGCGCTTTGCAATCTCTCTGTGTCGCAATCGGCAGAAGAAGGATTATTTTTGACACTGTTCCTATCTTGGGTTAGGTGTGTATGGATAAAAGAGGTGTTAAAGCCAACACCCAGTAAATTTTCTCGAAAATGTCAATAGGGTCAAACCCTTTTATCCTTTCAGTGTACGTTAGGTTCAATTTCTTGAAATGGGCAGAAAACTCGTCAATCTTGTCGATGTTTCTACACACGAAGTCTCTGACTTTCCAGGGCAGAGGAATGAACTATTTTTTTTCTTGTCATGGAAAAAATGCAACCAGTCGTTTTATTGTCTTTCTATTTCTGCAACAAACATCTTGTCGATGATGTGGCATGGAAGGAAGGCGGGATTTTCCTTAGAGGCGAAGATGATGAGGACATTGTGATTTTCCTCTTGGTCAAGTGTGCCCTTCCTTTGCAAAAACTTGGTTTCTTGGCCAGACATCTGTGAAGCATCCTTGCCTAACAATAAATCTTTGAAAACTGAGACAAAGCCATTAAAAACATCATAAAAATAATGGGAGTCCTTGTGTCTCTACAGTGCCTTGTGCTAAAGTGTTACTGGGTCGAATCCATAGTTTATTATATTGGAAAGAGAAAGTTTTGGAAACAGACAACAATACACAATTGCAAAAATCAAGTAGGATGACATATAAAATTGATTCAATTCTTTGAATCATGACAACTGGGAGCAGGGCTCAATCGAAATTAGCTTCCCACAATCGAAAATGTATTTTTCCTTGACCGTGAAATACAAAATATAAATAATTATATGGGAAATGTTTGTTGTGGATTCTTGTCCCGTTATTCTTGTAACCAGCCAAGAAATTTCTCGGAATGGAATTTTAAAGGAACTTACCTGCAGCCTTGTGATATCTTCAAGAACTGTTTCCAGGTATTCGAGGAATTCTGCTAATATGTCCAACCCATTATGATGTTTTTCTAGAAACTGTTTGCAGTCTTGTCCTCTGAATGTCAATGTTGGGTTTGACAATTTTAACATCGCATAGAGGAGTCGAGGCGACAAAGATACAGGAGAATGGTTGTGCAGTGGAATAATTATTTGGCCTGGAATATATTTTTTGGCGCACCAAGAGACCACCTCCTTAGAGTCAAAAACCTCAGGAACGCAGCCTGCATGAGCGATTCCAGAGGTCCAAATCACTTCATTTTGGGTAGAACGGGATGAATAGTAAAAGTATGCCCTAGACCATTGAAATATATGGTCCTCTTGTGCGAACATATTTACTATATCTCCACAAAACTGTTGTTTACCTCATGGCATAAGTCTACAAGAACGTTTATTTTCTCCAGCCGATGAATGAAATGAAAAGTTGGAAGGGATAATATAACCCTGCGCAAATTTTGGTTGAAAGCATGTGAATGGGAGATGTCCTCGAGACTTTCATTGATTAATGACAATTTGGATGGTTGTTTCATGATACGTTGTTAACATTAAACAATACTAATTGCATACATAGAAAAGCCAACACATTGGATATTGTAATGAGTGATTAAGCATTGTATATTTCTTGAGTGGCCCAACACGAGGATGCATGTTGGAGATGAATAATCAGAAGGGACAAAATAAATTTCCGCACATATTGGTTTAATGCGTAATAATGGGATATCTCCTCAAGGTTTTCAGCCATTAATGACAATGTTGAGGGTTCTTGCATGGTCAGTTGTTAGCATGAAAGGTTTCTAATCACATAGTAATAAAGTACAGAGGTCGCGGGTAGGGGAAAAAAGACAGCTACAAAATAGGGTTGCAACGTACAAGCATTGAGGGTGAGGGAGCGAGGTTCAAATTGTATGTCTCATAAATTTTTGAGTGCAATACACATAACAACAAAGAGGATATGGTAGGACAACCAGAAGAACAGGAAGTTAGTGGGGATGAAAGGCAACGAGAGACACTTTGAAACATTTGTGAGCAGTGGTAGAGTGACCGCGCTAGAATTCTAGATTTCATGGACCTGACAATAGGAGAATCCAAAACAAGTTGAGAAGGTGTCTGCAAAGGAGGCGAGGTCTGGACCTTCTAATTGTATCGCTATGAACATTTGAATGCATAATTTGTAACACGGAAGAGTGGACGATGTCAGAATCCGATAGTCAATTTGTATATTGCGGAGAGTGCAATCCCAACTGTTTCGTACCTTTGTGTCCAGTTGTCAGTACTAAGAGCTAATTTAGTATTCAAAATAATTTCTTATCTGTTGTTAGATAGTTCATAAGGACTAGCATCCATAAACAATGACAATCTCCACCCCGATAGTCCTTCATTCCATGTGTCAATTTGTGTATCGCGAAACTGCGAGCGTTGTCTGGAGGACACAAAACAATGGAAGTGCAATCTTGAGTCAGCCACTCAATGGGTTCGCTTGTCAATTTGTATATCGCAGAACTGTGGGTGTTATTTGTAGGCCATAGAACAATGGAGTTCCAAGTTTGAGCCCAGCTACCCAAGAACCCGCGATCCAAAATGTCACTAGATATCGAATGCGGAATTTGTACATGCTCTATAAAATATCATGGGAATTAGTACATGCTCTATAAGATATCATGTGCATACTTTATAGTCCCATAATACACGGGAAAAAAAAAACGGGAAAAAGAATGGAGTAGTTAGCAGTGGAATTGTAGATCACGGAAATTTAGAGTGGAATATGTATATAATGGAAAAGAATTGAAAGAAACAGTGGTCGGTCAGATTCGTTGTCTGATTATATAGATGGAGATAAACATATGTCAACCCACCAATGCTAGAGCTGCATATTTCATGAACCGGGAAACAGGAGGATCCAAAACAGGCTGAGAAAGTGACTACAAAGGAGGCAAGGCCCGGACCTTCTAATTGTATCGCTCCGAAAATTGGAATGCATAATCTATAACATGGAAGAGTGGACGATGTTAGAATCCGATAGTCACTTTGTATATTGTGGAGAGTGCAATCCCAACTGATTGGTAACTCTGTGTCCAATTGTCACTACTAAGAGCTATTTTAGTATTCAAAATAATTTTTTAGATGCTGTTATACAGGGAAAAAATAAAAACTAAAATATTTTTTTCTATACTGTTATATACTTCATAGGGATTAGCATCCGTAAACAATGGCAATCTCCACCCCGCTAGTCCTGCACTCTGTCTGTTAATTTATATATCATAGAATTGAGAGCATTGTTTGGAGGACACAAAACAATAACAGTGCAATGTTGAGTTAGCCATTCTGTAGGTGCGCTTGTCAATTTGTATATCGTGGAACTTAGGGTGCTATTTGTAGGGAACGAAACAATGGAGGCCCAATTTTGAGCCTGCCTTCCCGACTGAGAACCCACGATCCAAAATGTCGCTAGGTATGGAATGCGGAATTTGTACATGTTCTATAAAGTATCATGTCCATATTTTATAGTCCCATAATACACAGGAAGAAAATAATGGAAAAAGGATGGAGAAGTTTGCAGTGGAATTCTAGATAATACACGGGAAGAAGAGAAGGGAAAAAGAACCAAGTATCTCGCAGAAGAAAATATAGTGTTTTCTTATTAATGCAAATGCTTGTGAATGCCTGCTGAGTTCTCACCAGTTAACGCATAAAGTGCAGATAACGGAAGTATATTTTGTACCACTGTATCCACTTGCCACTAGTAAGTGCATTGTTGATGTATATGAGGAAGGACGAGAAGTTGTTGGGGATGGAAAGAAGCAACAGATACTTTGAACGAACTTAATGTATACAAGGAACCCGCGCTGGAATTGTAGATCAAAGATGTTTTGAGTGAAATATGTATATAGAGGAATGATAAGAAGCTCGTTTCGCAAGCGATATCCCCACAACGACGGGCATAAAATTGGCTAAGTATGAAAAAGAACAGCGGTCGGTTGGATCCATCATGCAAGGAGATATATAGAGATGCTAAGGCATGAATTGCAGATCACAGAAGTATCTTTCATACCACTGTATCCACTTGTTACTGGTAAGACCATTGTTGATCTATGTCAGGGAGGACGCGAAGTTGCTAGGTATGCATACCAGCAACAGATACTTTGAATGAAGTTAATGTATATGAGGAACTCGGGGTAGAATTGTAGATCACAGATGTTTTCAGTGCAAGGTGTATATAGTGTAACGATAAGCAATTGGGCTCGCAAGCACCGGCCTCGCAGTGACGAGCATAAAATTGGCTAAGTATGCAATGGAACAACGGTTGGTCAGATCTGTTTTGCGAGGATATAGATGGAGATGAATAAATGTCAGCCCATCGTACATAGAAAGACGACTAAGTATAAAACCAGAAAGCCATAATGAATGGGAAAAGAAAAATGGGAAAAGAGATAAGTATTTGAGAGTCAGGAAAACCTTTTTTTTTTGTTTATTAATGGCAATGTTTTTTAACCTCTATTGGCTTCTCACTAGTAAAAGCATTAAGTGCACATCACTAAAGTTCTTTTCCTGCAACATGTATATGATGAAACAGAGGAAATAGGTGTTGGATACCATGAACCCGGAGCCTGGTGTCTAGATAACTGGCTAAGTATTGACCAAGACGAAGTTTTGATATCTATTTCAATAATATTCATACTAGTATCTATCAATGGAGAAAGTTTTCGTATTTATCTGAATACTCATACTAATATATATTGATTGATTGTTTTTGTTTCAAATGCAAATTATCTCCCAATTTGCAAGATGTTCTTCGGGTCGAAAATTTTCTTGAAACCAGGAAAATTTTGACTGCAAGATGTACATAGCGCAACAAGAAACATGAATTTGCATTGTGGTCTCAACGACATAAATTTCTTACCATCTATTCATCTTGTATTCATTGCAATGACATCAACAAACGACGACTATCCATAAACATCAATATCTAAATTAAATTAAAGGCGATCAAAATTTGTTGTGACTTTAAGTAATTATAGCATAAATTGCAAACTATGAAAGTTCCTAGGGTGGAAGATGTGTATGATGGAACACTGGACATATTTTTTTAATATCGCAAACCCAAACATAACTTCCTAAGCTTTGTCGAAGAGGAAGTTTTCTGTATTTTTTCCAATAGTATTGATATTAGTATATATGCACGGATATTATCAAATAGAACAAGTTGCAATTTATCCAACATACTTCACAGGAATATTGCATCAAAAATTCAGCTGCCTTGTTGTAACTCATGAGTTCATTCTATTTATGGAACCCGAAGAATGGGAGCAGAACGGGTCCTCCAATTTCTTTTTTAAATACAGAGTCGATGCCACATAAGTATGGCCTATGAAAAAGTATTTTTAAATGTAAAATGTAAATAAAGAACAAACCAGGTTTTATTTACATTGAAGTAGTGAGCAGCATAAACAAAATATTTTCCTTCATGTTTAATGACACAGGGGAAGAAGGTACAAAATACAATTAAAACAAATACCATAAATTGGAAAATACTATTAAGAAATAAACCAAAATTATTCTATATCCAAATAAGATGCATTACAAAATACAACTGAGGCCATTTGCGACAACGATTATGATTTTTCCTGCCATTGACCAATTAAAGATATGTACATTGATGAAGATTCTTCACACTTTTCTTGATGTTCAAACTCTTTATTTGTAAAAAACGAGTTGAATATCAATTTTGGGTTTTGTACTTAATCGGTGTTGTGAAGTACATTTATCCTAGTGTTTTGAATACCTTGTTTCTTCTAGATATGGCCTGCTTGCAATGGCTGCTTATTCAACATTCCATTCTTTGTCAAGTATTAATTTCCTTCTGTCGTCGAAAAGTTGGGGTTTAAGGTGTTTTCCTTGCAATGTTCCTGAGCATTTACATATGAGAGAACTTAGAAATGCGATTCAGGCTGATTTCAATGTCAACAAAGTCATTTTATGTCACAACAGCTAAGGCAGGGGAAACATATTCAAATATATAGTGACTGGTATTCTCCCTGTATTCGATCGTCTGTTTGGTCGAGAATCTTGCCTGAGGATTTGTATGTGGAACTTCTTTTCTTTATTACAATAAATTGGAAGAAACGTCCAACCCAAATGCAAAATGAAAATTTGTTGAGGTACATAACTTCTTCGGGTAGCTGAGGTGTGGCAAGTGGATCAAATGTTGCAGAATGCACCAGAATACATCATAATATATCTTTCCTCATAGCGGGGGATGTATGGCAGCCCACATAAAGGTCGAGAATGTTCAGAGGTGACTCCTAATATGTGGACTTTGCAGCTACTTCCAGAAGAAAACCGAACAAACTTTGACAAAGAACATGGATTTCTGTCAAGTCGGCTACTAGAGCCACATGCAGGTCATCAAAGTATGAAATAGAAACTCTTGTAGTGATAATATGTCATTTTATCCACCCATATTGATTCTGTTACTAGCCTCCGAGGAAGACAAATACTTGTGCGATCTCTCCAATTTGATAAAGTGGTGAAATCTGTGTTGTTGGAAGAAGCTATATACTTAAACGAAGAACTATCTTGTAGGTGACCTAAAAATTCATTACAATTATAATCAATAAAACAAAGAAGTTCAACAAACAAATTTCCAGGTAGCCTTTTCAACCAACCAAAACATCGAACACAGGGAGAACACCAAACATACTTTTTCTTTTTTTTTCATCCTCTCTGAGTTTCTCTTGTATAACGGAGGATTTTTTTACTCAAATATCACATCACATAAAACCAATCTCTCTTCTTTCATCTACTCCTCGATTGCATCTCTAAGTTGTCTTACATGTCCATGACCAGGAATAATAGAACAAAGGCACCCTAAAGTGAAACTCTTTGATGATAGAGAGAAATGACAATAAGTATTTAAAAGCAAGGTTGGATGGTCTTCTGCACATTTTGTGTTGACTCCTTTTAATGACATATGTTCTCGATATTTTCAGTTATTAATGCGAATCTTTTTGAATATGTACACTGAATAGTGACTAGAAACACGTATTAACCCATACCCAAGTAGATTCTCAAATTTGACATCTAAGATATGCACAATATTAAAGAGGGACATGACGTGAAGGCCTCTGTAGGTCACACGTTCGTGAACTATGCTGAAGATTTAAAAAAAACTAAAATCACACAAGAAAAAAAACAAAAAAAAAAGTGTTTTCGCCAATTCAAAATGCAGGCAAAAAGAAATTACGAGATCCCATAATATTCGGTTGTCTATTAATTTTAATGGCAGATGTCCTCGAGCTTTCCAGTTATTAAAGCCCATCATTTCTAAATGCACAATATTAAAGAAGGAAATGAAGTGAAGGCTTTTGTGGGCGACACGTTCGTGAACTGTGCTTAAGCTTTTAAGAAAACTAAATCTACAGGAAAAAAAACCACTATTTTTGCAACTTCAAAATGCAGGCAAAAAGAAATTACGAGATCCCATAATATTTGTCTGTCTATTCATTTTAATGGGAAATGAACTTCATCTTTTCAGTTATTAAAGACCATCATTTCGAAATGCATAATATTAAAGAGGGACATGATGTCAAGCCCTTTGTGGGCGACACGTTCATGAACTATGCTGAAGATTTTAAAATGCGAATTCAAAATGATGGCAACAGGGCGCTTTCATAGGTAAGGCACTTTAGTACTCAATGTTCTTCAAATTCAATGAGATTTTTATTATTTGAGTAAAGGGGATAAAACATATGATAACCTAGAAGGAAGGTCATATATGATGAACAACTCATTGGCAGAGGCCATAGCGAGAATACGAATTGAGTATCTAATAACCGCGGAACTACGTTGTGTTTGAGTCTTCAACTTTCCCTCCCTGTTCAAAATCAAAAATAAGGAAGGGTTGAATATTAGCATGTCTATTTATTTTAATGGGAAATGTCCTTGAGCTTTTCAGTTATTAAAGCCCATCTTTTCGAACCTGTCTCATCGATTCTGACTTTTTAAACCATATTGAATGTGTATTGGGAAGTGCTGAATGTAGAGGGGATGGAGCCCTATGTAACAAACATTACTACTATTTTTTAGTTTTTTTCGACGAGTGTACATAGAATGTACGTAAAGAAAAGTAATTCGAGAATGTTATTTTTCTTTCACATGAGCTCTTGAAATTCAAATAGTCCGCAAGTCCGATTGTCTATTTGTATATCACGAAACTATCCGTGCTATTTGTAGGACACAGAACAAGAGTGGCTGGAGTTAGATCCCTCCATCTCGAGAACACGCGATCCAAAAAATGTTTACTATTTTATTTTTACTTTTTTTGTCCACGAGGGTATGTAAAACAACATACGTAAAGTAAACTATTTCAACAATGCTAATTTTTTTTGGACATGACGGCTTTCAAATTCAAATAGTCCGGAAGTTCGATGGTCAATTTGTATATCGGGGAACTCTCTGATTCTCAATTTTTAGTGACCCACCCCGAGAGCTCACGATGCAAAAACTGGCTAAGTATGGGACGAGGGCTTCGTGCATACTTTATATATCTACTTTGCAAAATTACATATTTCCTATGTTTAATTTATGCTATCCAGGAAACCTATAATTTGATAAATTTCAATGTCTTATGTCCAAGAGCCCTTCCTTTAAAGAAAACTAATTCGTAAATGCTAATGTATACACCATAGTTCGATACCACCTATCCACCAAGCCGCGTCCATAAAACTGGCTAAGTATATGATCGAACGTCTACCGATCGGAATGATCGTGGAACTCTCCATGCTATTTGCAGGGCATGGAAGAACATAATCCCAATTTTCAGCCCGCCACCCCGAGAACCCGCGATCATTAATCTATGTTGTTCAGGAAACCAATAACTTCATAAATTGCATTCTCTTATGTCCAGGAGGCTTTTTTTAAAGAAAACTAATTCGAGAAAGCTAATGTATAGACCACACACGACCTGTCGTAGGATGAAACTAAACTGAAGTCGCTTGGAATGACCACAAAAGCGCGTGAAAATAGAGTCAAACACAGTTTACAACAGGAAAGTAAAAGGGAGAGAAGAGATATATCTCCCACACAGCAAAAGACAATTTCATAACTATGAAACCGTCGTAACACGGAATCCATGGAAAAAGCATCGACAGCTATGAAATATATTTTGAGCTCGACAAACTCTGCTTCAAAGCATAACATATGTAATTGACAACGTCTTCAATTCTTTACTCTTCTATTTTATCTTAATAAGCCTAATTTTCATCCCGCCAGCCCCAAAAGCCACGATCATTAACCTATGATGTCCAGGAAACCTATAATTTCATAAATTGCATTCTCCTCTGTTCAGGAGGCCTTATTTTAAAGAAAATTAATTCGGCAAAGCTAATTTATACACTGAACACGATCTATCATAGTTCGATAAAACTTATTCACGAAGCCACGTCCATAAAACTAGCTAAGTACGCAACCAAACGATGGTCACTCGGAATGACCACAAAAACGTGACAAAATAGAGTCAAACACAGTTTACAATAGGAAAGTAAAAGGAAGAGTGATCTAGGTGGATATCGGTGGCCACCCACCTTCTCCAAGTGGCCCAAAACATGTTTCTAGCAATTTTGGTAATTTACTATTTTTAGTAGTTTTTTCGGGTCCTGAACTTCCGGGGCCATTTTGAGGCCCTAAACGATTCTTTTTTGGGTATGTTTCTCTCGCAAAATTACATCTATAATGCTATTTTTTCTTGCATGTTGTAGGCCTCGGATAGATCTTTCCAACGAGCTATCATACACCTAAAACGGAGATCATATACAAAAGTTACGACCCAGGGAAGTTGATGCACCAACTTACCCAAACGGGGCCCACATGACTTTTGGCGCTTCATCTCCCAGGGTTAGGTTTTTGGATCTCTAGGAATTTTGGCATTCCTGTTTATTGTAAAAGGGCCTTCAGAGCTTCATTGTAATTATCTTCTTGCGAATGCGAGTAGCCATCACATCTCTTCTCAGAGATAAGCTGCCACCATTTTAACGAGTCTTTCACTCTGTATTTTTACAGTCTCTATACATTTCTCTGATTAATAGAAATTGTGTATTACTGTATATTTCTGTTTATGGTTGCATCTTTGATACATTTCTGTTATATTATTGAATATCTGCAATATCTCTCTGCATTTCTTTATTATATCTCCGCTCTCATTTCGTGCTAAAAATAATCCGGATCAAAGAGAACAACCATATATCCCACAAAACAAAAGGCACTCTCATAACTATGAAACCATAGTAACACAAAATCCATGGAAAATGCATCGGCAGCTATGAAATATATTTTTAGGCCGACAAACTATGTTTCAACGCATAACAGATGCAATTTACATCGTCTGCAATTTTTAGTCTGTTATTTTATCTTAATAGTATTCTATGCAAACCAAACTGCAAAACAATGTAATGAGAGATCCAATCACAGATGCAGCATCCCAACATTGCAAAACCTGGACAAACAAGAAAAAACACCAAATAAGAACCCAACCAAAAAGCACCAAAAGGCCCAAGTGCAGGCTCAGGACCGGAACCCTGCAAAGTCGAATCAAGCAACAATAAACAACATACAACGAAGAAAGCAACAAGCAACAACCACCCCCAAGGAATGAGGCTCTTCCAATCGCGACTGTAGAAACCCAAACGTGCAAACTGCAACAACATGAACATGCAAGCAAGAACAACGAGAACATGCAAATAAGAAATCAGTGCCATGAAAAAAGAAAGCATGGACCAGTGAACCAACAATGCCCCTGGAGCATATAAATTTTAAAAACGGAAGAAAATGTCATGGAACAAGCCTGTTAAGTAACTATTCAACACTACCAAGCCTGTTAGGTAAACATTTAAGTCTGTCGGAAATGCACTGTAAACATTTAAGAAAAAAATTCAATGCGGCAGGTCTCTGACGTATCCCAAATAAATTCATATATTTTTTGTAACAATAGTTCGAACACCAGAGAATGTATTGCAAAGCCATACTTTGGATATGTTACCATATCAAACATTTCCATAAATTTACCTAGCATAAATGCTAAACCAAACATTCGAATTAATGGTAACATTTATCCACGACAATACCCAAATATTTCTGTCAACGAACAAACTAATGCGAGGTTAACAATTTATCGATGTTATAGTCCCTCTATACCTATAATAGGGACTAATAAGAAAACATGATAATTATAAAATTAGTCCAATCTATGGTTTTTGTACAACACCACCAAGGAGGAAAATGGAGAGTGAAGTGGGTTATCATTTCACGCTGACTAGTTAGGGTTTGAAATGTAGTTTGAAGGGAAGCAGCTAGGACAATGGTACGAGAATGGCGGCGTAATTTATGGATGAGGCAGGAAAGATAGGGCCCTCTGGTCAGCCCAGAGACAAATGACAGAGGGAATCGGTGATGTTGAGGGATGCAGTTTTGGGAAAAGCGACGCCGTGGAGGCAGACGACGGGGTGCTAGGGGAGGAGGCGAGACACCTCCAGCAACATCCACGCCTGAGGGGTCTAACCCGCAGGGAGGCGAGCAGGTTCTCGGGCAGGAACATATATCAGTTGGTGATGTTGTGGGGATGATGAGATCCTTTCAGCGGATGTCCGAGGCTCTGATCAGCCGTTTGGACAGAGACGAGGCCAGGGCGCCGGCACCCCCTGAGGTTCTGTCGCGCGCACCGGCCGTCACAGGTAGCAGTCACCGTGAACTCGAGAAGGTAAAGTTTCCCGAGTTCTTTGGTGCCCCGGACGGTGCAGCCGCCGAGGCATGGTTGGAGAATATGGCGATGTGCTTCGCACTTCGCGATTATACCTCCAACATGAAGGTCCACATGGCGGTCTTTCAACTGAAGGGGAGCGCTCTTCT
>ML780407.1:449008-468545 GCA_009831015.1 Picea engelmannii
TCATTAATTGAATATTAATGTCGGGAAAACTGCAATGATGATGAATTGTTTAATTGCAACAGTACTATTATTAATTGGATGTAAATGTGGTTGAATTGCGATGGGAGTAATTGTATAATGGCAATGTTAATCAGGATGCCTTAGTGGCATTGTTAAATTCGTTATGTGAAGGTTCGGGACAATGCTTAGATTGAAATGATATTATTGGCCTAATTTAGAGTTATTGGATGTACCCTAGGATAAGGTCCTGGTCTGTTAATATTGTATTAGAACATTCGGTCTTGATCGAGGTCTTCAGGTCCCCTCGGAGGTGGGTCGATTGAGTCCTCCTGACTTGTGTCTCCCGAGAGGTCGTGTCGTCCCTGATCTCGTAGTACTGGGTGTTTGTATTGTGTAGTCGGTCTGTGTCGGGCGGGATATAGACTCCTCTTGCAGCTTAGTATGTTTGTCGGTGCGTAATCCGGTGGAAGGAAACCGGTGCCGTATCAAGAGTCTCGGGCTGTTTAAAGGCACAGTTCCACTCTTGCGACACCTTCTGAGCCGTATCAGTAGTCTCGGGCTGTTTAAAGGCACAGTTCCACTACTGCGACTCTACTGACGGAATCCTTCGAGTCGGTGACAGAACTGTGCCTAACCCCTGGTGTCTGTCTCTGCCTATAGCTTTTAGTTGCCCGCCTCCTGTTCGGGGGCGTTTGTTTCTTGTTGTAGTTATGATAGGTTGGGTCACCTTGATTGCATGCGTCTGACTTGCGGCCGGTTGGTTCGAGTGTTGACCTAGAGTCGAGGGGGTTGTTTCTTCTGCACACGCGCACACACTTTAACAAAAAAAAAAATTCACCGGTTGACTGTGTAGTTGTCCTTAGCTAGGAGGGGTGTTACATATACAGATATGGGGGTGGAGGAAAGGTAGCAAGGATGGGAATATGGAGATATGGGGGTGCAGGAAACGTAGCAAGGACGGGAATATGGAGCAGAGAAAAATTGGATCTGACAAAACCAAAGTGAACAACTATTATGCATGTAAAAAGGAAAACCCTGGGTATAAGGTTACTTGTTATAGCAGCGGTAAATATATACAACACATGAAATATAATACTTTGATAGTTAAATTTATCAGGATGTGGCCATCGGGAAAATCTCTGACGGGCTGGGTGACCTCCCGTTGGAAGTTTAAGGGTTAGGTGGACCTAAAACTATTATCCAAACGCTTTTTCACATCCATATTTCCTAATCCCACAGATAGGGACAACGTGTTTGAGTAGGTTATGTATTTCTTCCCCTCCATCTTCACTATTGGACAGAGAGATTTTCCACCGAGAAAGACGACTTAACGGAAGCCCGGGTCTGTATAAGACTATACTCGTTTCCACAAGAGTTCCTGAGAAATCGAGACACTGGAAGGCATAGGAAATACAATGGGATATTTCACTAAAATTTCTGAGGTCATGAAAAGTAGATAAACACACCTCGTACACCCGAATCTGTGTTTACATGAGCATGGTAGGAGCCGTCCGGAAGAAGTAATAGTGTCATACAACATCATCACTTTGAATGTTCCTTGTTAAGTAATAGATAATGAACGGATAATTAATCGACAACATCATCATTTTGAATGTTCCTTGTTAAGTTTGCAACATCATCCGAATGAATAGAGCGGCTTCACATCTCAGTGTGTTCATGGCTAAGTAGCTCACAGGAGATGTTTTTTTGGGGGGGGTATATATCGGATTTTCCAATCTGCAATTTCGGCGCACGTTGAGACCCCCCAATTCAGACAGTCTTTGGGTCGCTGGCCTGAAGCAATGGCAGGCACGTTGTATGGCCAGAATCATCACATAACATGACTCTCCAAGGGACAGAAGAAGATGGACTGGTGTGGCCTGCAACAGGAATATTGAAGTATGTTTCCTAGAGACAAGATGGGTCAATTCAAATTTGTCTCGGAGCTTGGGGACCTCGTATCAAAACAATCATGAAGGTGCTAGAGTTAATGTCGGTTTAACATGGAATTAAACAAAGGATGTCATCTAAAATTCTTCGAACAATAAAGCTTACACTTCTTTCACCTCGTATCAAAACAATCTTGAAGGTCCTAGAATTGATGTCCGTTTAACACTGAATTAAACCCAAGGGATGTAATTTAAAACTATTCGAACAACAAAGCTTACACTTATGATTTTTTTCCCTATTTCGATTTCAAAATGGTTAATAAAAGCTAGACTCCACACGATCAACCTATCTATTATCTATGAAAATTTCCAACACCACTTTATCATTCTAATAAGGACCGGCAAGCCCACCACAGACATTAACTGTCATTCTAATAAAGACAGATGAATTTAATCAGATAAGCACCACATCTTCTTGTATGAATTGATGTCCAAGCATTGGCTAAAGGAGGAAGGGGAATATGGGAATATTTATAACAGTTGCTCTATATCAACACATGCATAAACACACAAAAACGGAATACAAGACAAACACCAGAGCTGCGGCTTTAAAATTTGATTCATTTTAAATTTTCAATGTTTCTTTGTTTCTCAAAGAACATATAAATACACAAAGTTGACTCATAATATAACTCAACTCTCAACTTTTTTAGAGCTTACTCTTGTACCACTCTTTAAACTTAAAACTCTCCAAAAATATTTAACTGTTCTAATTACCATAAGACTCTTTAAACTTAAAACTCTCCAAGAATAGCTAACTGTAGTAATTACCATAATTCAGCACTTGGCCTTAATTACTACCATTAACAATTCTAAAACTAAACATGACAGCTTGACAATTGACAGTGTCTTTATACGATTATAAAATTCATAATATGATGGCCTGCTAGTCTACATCTCAGCTAAGCTTGCAACTCTTGAGATCAACTAAAAATAAATGTTTTACCTTCTTTACTTCAAACTAGTGTAGCTTGTCCTCTCTATGCTTTATGAGTTTTTTCATCTTTTTTTCCAAACTTCATCTTTGTCTTCTTCATCTGGTCCTTCTTTTGCATGTACTTTAGCTACTTCTTATTTATCATTTTTGTCAACCTTTGTAATATTAAAAACATATTTATTTTCTTTCATCTCCTCTTTGAGTGTTGCAATAACTTCAACAACTCCTATGCTTTTTACTTTATATGGCTCTTCTTCTGCTACAATTATGACAAATTTTCTATAACCACTCTCATCTCCAAGATACTTGGGCTTTGCAAGCCACTCTTTAAGAAATACTAATTCAACATAAAATTTGACATTCATTGTAGTCTCATTAATGTCTTCAACAACTTCCATTGCTCATTCTCCTCATATTTTTCTACCAATGCAAAAAGGTGGTTTCATTTTCATTTTTGGTTTCATTTTCATCATCCACACTTTCTTTAATATTATCATGCTCTGCATCTAGTATAAAGTTCACCACCACTATTTATTTTCTTCTGCTTCAACAGGTTCTTCAACAACTTATTCAATTATTTCTGCAATGTCAGATTCTTCTACTTCTTCTGTTACAACGATGACTTCATCAACAACTGCAACACCTGTAACTCAGTTTGATGTTTATTGGTGTTCCTTCCCTTTTCCTTATATGTTATCTCCATAATATCTCAAGATTTTTTGGACTTTGTTGTTTTTGTAATTTTGGAAAGAATGCTCTCATCCAAACCTTGTTGAATAAGAAACAATATTGCTGCATCATCTTTCTTATTTTCTATGAACTAATCCTTCTGATATTGACTCATGGTCTCATAGGATACCTAATTTGAGGATTCTTCAAACCTTTTCAACACAATATCCCATAAATCTTTTGTACTTAGTCTAGTTGTCATCTTAATGACCCAAAAATCGGAATTCTTCCCTGTAATGGAGATTTGTGGCTATATAAGACTACTGCGCTTGAATACATAGTTTTATAAATAAAATTCCATGAAAAAAAATCAGCTGAATAACATTTTTTTTTAGGAAACTTGCGGAAGCTATCCTTATTCGAGGGAACAGCTGCATCCTACTCTCGATTTATTTTTGTTTTCACTGGTCCACGGCCTCCTTTGGCTCTGAATTTTTGCACGCTATAACCTCCCTCTGATACCAATTTGGAGGAAGGTGGCTCTGAATTTTTGCACGCTATAACCTCCCTCTAATACCAATTTGGACGAAGGGGCGAATTTAGAATAGTTGCCGTTTTATCAACTCATGCATGAACACACAAAAACGGAATACAAGATAGAACACCAGACTTGCCGCTCTAAAACATGATTCATTCTAAATTCTTGATGCTTCTGTAGGAACATATAAATATCCAAAATTTACTGATAATATAACTTAATTATTTTAGAGCCTTCTTCCTCCAGCGGTAACTAGCTAAACTCTTCTACAACTCTTCAAACATAAAAGTCTCCAAAAATAACTAACTAAAATAATTACCATATTTCATGATGATCATGATAACACTCTGCCTCTTGTAATGGTGACAATTCGTTCAATCACAAACGAAGATGACGCGTGCTTAGAAGTCGCAATGAACTATCCCAAATCTTTATAGTTTCCAATAGCTCATAAAAACATGGGTCAACATAGAGTTCGTTTGATATGACGTCTAAATTATTTAAAAACATGTTTGTTAAATTTTTAAAATTATATTAATTTTTATTATTAAAATAACAAAACAAGAATAAAGTAAAATGTTCTTTTAATAAAATAAATTATTAGTAATATATCACTATGGTAATATGTATACCTTGCATTCCCCGGATGGGTTGCCAGGTGGAAAGAATGGGCACGTGGAGGCGCAAAGGGAGGGGCCATTTATGGTGGCGCTTACCCCCAACTACAGCCATTTATTAAGGGCTTCACCTCCGTCGGCCAGCGGTTATTGATGGAGCCCCTCACACGTAAGCAAGGAATGGCTAGCCAGAGCATTAAGCTCTCGGCGTTAATGGTGGCAGCCATGGTCTATGTCATTATCAGTTTAATCGGACCTCCGAGAATGCATTTGAATTTTGTTGAGCAGAGCAAGAACCGTTGTGCAGGAGGCATCCTGGCACCAACCCTAGCTCTCATCATGCCACGGGCAAGGGGAAGACCCCGCAGAGGAGTCGGCTGGTACGCGGCGGATGCATGAAAGAAGAAACACAAGAGGTTTGAAAGAGCTCTGCTCTTGGCCAAGACAAAATGCCGAGGTAACGCTACAGCAACAAATTCGCCCCCTTGAACCTATGTAGAAGAGGACCTATCCTTAGAGCTTCCACCAGACTTCTCTAAGAGCCGACTGTTCATCGTCCCAGATAATTGGGACCCATCCGGCGAGCTTTGGACAAGTGACACCAACACCCTATTTGAGCAAGTCTCGTACCCCCAGCAACGCTCCGAGCGTAGAATTCGACGGCTGCCCAGTGGAGGAGGAGCTACCAGAACGCATAGCCAACCCGCAGATGCAGAGGACGACGCCGGGCCACAAGGAAACGGAGGCTGAGGAGTAGCTGCCGGAATGCACAGCCGACCCGCATATGTAGAGGGCAATGCCGGGCCACAAGGAAATGGAGGATGAAACGAAGTCGCCACCATCGCCACCGTTCCTACATCCAGAGCACCTGAATTTGGTTTTCGAAGTGCGCAGCCTGGTGGAGGATCAAATTTTCAGAGCCGTACGCATCAGCCAGCGCCTAGACATGATCTACGCAGCCTACTCGAAGGCCACGCCACGGCGCCAATGTCCCACCTGTGCTCAGCCCTTTGTCATCCCTGTCAATGGTGGAAAAGCTAAGGAAGGATGTGAGGACTCCGAATAATAGGTTCTGTTGTTTCCTATTGTCTCCATTATCTTTTCTTTTACTGTTTATCAGATTTGTCGCTCTTTAGTTACTAGCTTAGTTAGCTTTACTAGCTTAGTTAGCTTCATAACAGTCTTTTCTACACTGCCAAGGACGATGGACATGGACCCTGGTTTCCTTCGGGCAGGGTGAGAAACATGAGGCCTAATTTTGCATGCTGTTGTGGACAGGCCAGTTGTCCTGGTTTCCTGTACAGGCAGGACAGATGGCACCTGTATGCCAAGTGTATTTCTTTTTTGAAAGTTTAATATAACAGGTTTCACCCTTTTTTACTTTAAAAAAAAAAAAATATGTATACCTTGCATTAATTTATTTTCTCCTCTAAATCAATTTGTTTTCATAAATTAATTCACTTTCTCTACTAACTACTACATATTTTTCGGCGCACCAAGAGACCACCTCCTAAGAGTCAAAAACCTCAGGAACACAGCCTGCACGAGTGATTTCAGAGGTCCAAATCACTTTGTTTTGGGCAGGACAGGACGAATAGTAATAGTATGCCCTAGACCATTGAAAGATATGGTCTTCTTGTGCTAACATATTTACTATATCTCCACAGAACTGCTGTCGACCCGGTGCCATAAGTCTACAAGAATGTTTATTTGTTCAAGCCGATGAACGAAATGAAAAGTTGCAAGGGATAATATAACCCTGCGCAAATTTTGGTCGAAAGCGTGTGAATGGGAGATGTCCTCGAGACTTTCGTTGATTAATGACAATTTGGATAGCTATTACATGAAGCATTGTTAACATTAAACGGTACTAATTGTATACATAGAAAAGGCAACATGTTGGATATTGCAATGAGTGATTAAGCATTGTAGATTTCTTGAGCGGCCCAACACGAGGACGCGTGTTGGAGATGAATAATCAGAAGGGACAAAATAACTCTCCACACATCTTGGTTTAATCCATAATAATGGGAGATCTCATTGAGGTTTTCAGCCATTAATGAAAATGTTGAGGGTTCCTGCATGGTCAGTTGTTAGCAAGAAAGGTTTCTAATCGCATAGTAAGAAAGTATGGAGGTCGCGGGCAGGGGAAAAAACACAACTACAAAACAGGGTTGCAATGAACAAGCGTTGAGGGTGAGGGCGCGAGGGTCAAATTATATGTCTCGGAAATTTTTGAGTGCAATACACATAACAACGAAGAGGATATGGTAGGATAGCCAGAAGCACAGGAAGTTGGTGGGGATGGAAGGCAGCGAGAGATACTTTGATACATTTGTGAGCAATGGTAGAGTGACCACACTGGAATTGTAGATTTCGTGAACCCGACAACAGGAGAATCTAAAACAGGTTGAGAAGGTGTTTGCAAAGGAGGCGAGGTCCAAACCTTCTAATTGTATCGCTCCAAACATTTGAATTTATAATTTGTAACACGGAAGAGAGGACGATGTCGGAATCCAGTAGTCAATTTGTATATTTTGGAGAGTGCAATCCCAACTGTTTCGTACCTCTATGTCCATTTGTCAGTACTCAGAGCTAATTTAGTATTCAAAATAATTTCTTAGATACTGTTAGATAGTTCATAGGGACTAGCATCAATAAACAATGACAATCTCCACCCCGCCAGTCTTGCATTTCGTGTGTCAATTGGTATATCGCAGAATTGCGAGCACTGTTTGGAGGACACGAAAGAATGGAAGTGCAACATTGAGTCAGCCACTCAATGGGTTCTCTTTTTAGTTTGTATATTGTGAAACTGTGGGTGCTATTTGTAGGCCACAGAACAATGGAGTTCCAAGTTTGAGCCCGCCTGCTCGAGAACCCACGATCCAAAATGTCCCTAGATATCGAATGCAGAATTTGTACATGCTCTATAAAATATCATGGGAATTAGTACATGCTCTATAAGATATCATGTGCATACTTTATAGTCCCATAATACATGGGAAGAAAAAAAAGGGAAAAAGAACGGAGTAGTTAGCAGTGGAATTGTAGATCACGAAAATTTAGAGTGGAATATGTATATAACGGAAAAACATCGAAAGCATCAAAAGAAACAATGGTCGGTCGGATTCATTGTCTGATTATATAGATGGAGATAAACATATGTCAACCCGCCAACACTGGAGCTGCATATTTCATGAACCGGGAAACAGGAGGATCCAAAACAGGCTGAGAAAGTGTCTACAAAGGAGGCGAGGCTCGGACCTTCTAATTGTATCGCTCCGAACATTGGAATGCATAATCTGTAACATCGAAGAGCAGAAGATGTCAGAATCCAATAGTCAATTTGTATATTGTGGAGAGTGCAATCCCAACTGATTCGTAAATCTATGTACAATTGTCACTACTAAGAGCTATTTTAGTATTCAAAATAATTTTTTAGATACTGTTACACAGGGAAAAAATAAAAAATAAAATAAGTTTTTAGATACTGTTAGATACCTCATAGGGATTATCATCCGTAAACAATGGCAATCTCCACCCTGTCAGTCCTGCACTTTGTTTGTCAATTTCTATATCGTGGAACTAGGAGCGTTGTTTGGAGGACACAGAATAATAGCAGTGCAATGTTGATTTAGCCAGTCCGCAGGTGTGCTTGTCAATTTGTATATCATGGAACTGAGGGTGTTATTTGTAGGGAACAAAACAATGGAGGCCAAATTTTGAGCCTGCCCGCCTAGCTGAGAACCCACGATCCAAAATGCCGCTAGGTATGGAATGCAGAATTTGTACATGTTCTATAAAATATCATGTCCATATTTTATAGTCCCATAATACACAAGAAGAAAATAAGGGAAAAATGATGAAGAAGTTCGCAGTGGAATTCTAGATAATACATGGGAAGAAGAGAAGGGAAAAAGAACCAAGTATCTTGCAGAAAGAAATCTAGTGTTTTCTTATTAATGCAAATGCTTGCGAATGCCTGCTGAGTTCTCACGAGTTAACGCATAAAGTGCAGATCACAGAAGTATATTTCATACGGATGTGTCCACTTTCCACTAGTAAGAGCATTGCTGATGTATATTAGGAAGGATGCAAAGTTGTTGGGAATGGAAAGAAGAAATAGATACTTTGAACGAAATTAATGTATACAAGGAACCCGCGGTGGAATTGTAGATCACACATGTTTTGAGTGCAAGATGTATATATCGGAACGATAAGCATCTCGTTTCGCAAGCGGCATCCCCGCAGCGGCGGGCATAAAATTGGCTAAGTATGAAAAGGAACAGCGTTCGGTCGGATCCGTCGTGCGATGATATAGATGGAGATGCTAAGGCATGAATTGCAGATCACAGAAGTATCTTTCGTACCACTGTGTCCACTTGTCACTGGTAAGACCATTGTTGATGTATGTCAGGAAGGACGTGAAGTTGCTAGGTATGCATATCAGCAACATATACTTTGAACGGAGTTAATGTATACGAGGAACCCATAGTAGAATTGTAGATCACAAATGTTTTCAGTGCAAGGTGTATATAGCGGAACGATAAGCAACTGGGATCGCAAGCACCGGCCCTGCAATGACGGGAATAAAATTGGCTAAGTATGGAATGGAACTGCGGTCGGTCAGATCTGTGTTGCGAGGATATAGATGGAGATGAATACATGTCAGCCCATTGTCCATAGAAAGACGACTAATTATAAAACCATAAAGCCATAATGAACGGGAAAAGAAAAATGGGAAAAGAGATAAGTATCTGAGAGTCGAGAAAACATTTTTTTTTTCGTTCATTAATGGCAATGTTTTCGAACCTCTGTTGGCTTCTCACTAGTAAAAGCATTAAGTGCTCATCACTGAATTTCTTTGCCTGCAACATGTATATGAAGAAACAAAGGACATAGGTGTTGGATACTGGGAACCCAGAGCCTGGTGTCTAGATAACTGGCTAAGTATTGACCTAGACGAAGTTTTGATATCTATTTCAATAATATACATACTAGTATCTATCAATGGAGAAAGTTTTCATATTTATCTGAATAGTATCCATACTAATATATATTAATGGATTGTTTCTGTTTCAAATGAAAATGATCTCCCAATTTGCAAGATGCTCTTCGGGTCGCAAATTTCATTGAAGCTAGGAAAATTTTGACTACAAGATGTACATAGCGCAACAAGAAACATGAATTTGCATTGTGGTCTCAATAACATAAATTCCTTATCATCTATTCATCTTTTATTTGTTGCAATGACATCTGCAAACGACGACTCTGCATAAACATCAATATCTAAATTAAATTAAAGGAAATCAAAATTTGTTGTGACTTTAAGTAATTAAAGCATAAATTGCAAACTATGAAAGCTTCTAGGCTGTAAGATGTGAATGACAGAACACTACATATATTTGTTTAATACCGCAAACCCAAACATAACTTCCTAAGCTTTGCCAAAGAGGAAGTTTTCTGTATTATTTCCAATAGTATTTATATTAGTATATATGCACGAATATTATCAAATAGAACAAGCTGCAATTTATCAAACATACTTGACAGGAACATTACATCAACAATTCAGCTACCTTGTTGTAACTCATGAATTCATTCTATTTACGGAACCTAAAGAATGGGAGAAGAACGGGTCCTCCAATTTCCTTATTTAAATATAGAGTCGATGCCACATAAGTATGGCGTATGAAAAAATATTTTTAAATGCAAAATATAAAGAAAGAACATACCATGCTTTATTTAGATTGAAGTAGTGAGTAGCAGAAAAAAAATCTTTTCCTTTATGTTTAATGACACAGGGGAAGAAGGTACAAAATACAATTAAAACAAATACCAGAAATTGGAAAATACGATTAAGAAATAAACCAAAATTATTCTATATTCAAATAAGATGTGTTACAAAATACAACTGAGGCTATTCGCGACAACGCTTGCGATTTCACCTGCCATCGACCAATTAAAGATATGTACATTGATGAAGCTTCTTCACACTTTTCTTAATGTTCAAACTCTTTATTCATAAAAAATGAGTTGAATATCAATTTTGGGTTTTGTACTTAATCGATGTTGCGAAGTACATCTATCCTAGTTTTTTGAATACCTTGTTTCTTCCAGATATGACCTGCTTGCAATGGTTTCTTATTCAACATTCCATTCTTTGTCAAGTATTAATTTCCTTCTGTCGTCGAAAAGTTGGGGTTTAAGGTGTTTTCTTTGCAATGTTCTTGAGCGTTCACATCCGAGACAACTTAGAAATGTGATTCAGGCCGATTTCAAAGTGAATGTAGTTGTTTTATGTCACAACATTTAAGGAAGGGGAAAATAATTCAAATATATAGTGACCGGTATTCACCCTGTATTCGATCGTCTGTTTGGTTGAGAAGCCTATCTGAAGATTTGTATGTGGAACTTCTTTGCTTTATTACAATAAATTTGAAGAAACGTTCAACCCAAATGCAAAATGAAAATATGTTGAGGTACATAACTTCTTCAGGTAGTTGAGGTGTGGCAAGTGCATCAAATGCTGCAGAATGTATTAGAATATATCTTTCCTCATAGCAGGGGAGGTATGGCGACCCACATAAAGGTCTATAATGTTTGGAGGTGATGCCTAATATGTGGAATCTGCAACTACATCCAGAGGAAACCGAACAAACCTTGACAAAGAACATGGATTTCTATCAAGTCGGATACTAGAGCCACATGTAGGTCATCAAAGTATGAAATAGAAACTCTTGTAGTGATAATATGTCATTTTGACCACCCATACAAATTCTGTTACCAGCCTCCGAGGAAGACAAATACTTGTACGATCTCTACAATTCCATAAAGTGGCCAAATCCATGTTTTTGGAAGAAGCTATATACTTAAACGAAGAACTATCTTGCAGGTGACCTAAAAATCCATTACAATTCTCAGCAATAAAACAAAGAAGTTCAACAAACAAATTTGCAGGCAACCTTTTCAACCAACCAAATCATCGAACACAGGTAGAACACGAAACATACTTGTTCTTTGTTTTTCGTCCTCTCTGAGTTTCTCTTGTATAACAAAGTTTTTTTTTACTCAAAGCTCACATCACATAAAACCAATCTCTCTTCTTTCAACTACCCCTCAATCGCATCTCTAACTTGTCTTACATGTCCATGACCAGGAGCAATAGAACGAAGGCACCCTAAAGCGAAACTCTTTGATGATAGAGAGAAATGACAATAAGTATTTAAAAGTAAGGTTGGATGGTCTTCTGTACATTTTGTGTTGATTCCTTTTATGACAGATGTTCTCAATATTTTCAGTTATTAATGCCAATATTTTCGAATATGTACATTGAATAGTGACTAGCAACATGTATTAAAATTCCCATACTCGAGCAGATTCTCAAATCTGACATCTAAGATATGCACAATATTAAAGAGGGACATGTCGTGAAGGCCTCTATAGGTCACACGTTCATGAACTATGCTGAAACTTTTAAGAAAACTAAAATTGCACAAGAAAATAAAATAAAATAAAAAGTATTTTCGCCAATTCAAAATGCAGGCAAAAAGAAATTACGAGATCCCATAATATTCGGCTATCTATTCATTTTAATGGAATATGTCCTCGAGCTTTCTAGTTATTAAAGCCCATCATTTATAAATGCACAATATTAAAGAGGGACATGAAGTGAAGGCCTCTGTGGGCGACACATTCGTGAACTATGTTGAAGCTTTTAAGAAAACTAAAACTGTAGAAAAAAAAAAAAAAAACCACTATTTTCGCAACTTCAAAATGTAGATAGAAAAAAATTACGAGATCCCAAAATATTCGCTTGTCTATTCATTTTAATGGGAAATGTCCTCGATCTTTTCACTTATTAAATCCCATCATTTCTAAATGCACAATATTAAAGAGGGACATGATGTCAAGACCTCTGTGGGCGATACGTTTGTGAACTATGTTGAAGATTTTAAAATACAAATTCAAAATGATGGAAACAATGCGCTTTCATAGGTAAGGAACTTTAGTACTCAATGTTATTCAAATTCAATGAGATTTTTATTATTTGAGTAAAGGGGAAAAATCATCTCACAACCTAGAAGGAAGGTCATATATGATGAACAACTCATTCGCAGAAGCCACAACGAGAATGCGAATTGAGTGTCTAATAACCACAGAACTACGTTGTGTTTGAGTCTTCAGCTTTCCCTGCCTGTTCAAAATCAAAAATAGGGAAGGGTTGAATATTATCCTGTCTATTTATTTTAATGGGAAATGTCCTCGAGCTTTCCAGTTATTAAATCCCATCTTTTCAAACGTGTCTCGTCGATTCTGACTTTTGAAAGCATATTTAATATGTATTGGGAATCACTGAATGTTGTGGGGATGGGGCCCTATGTAGCATATGTTACTACTATTTTTCAGTTTTTGTCGACGAGCATATGTAGAACGTACGTAAAGAAAAGTAATTCGAGAATGCTATTTTTTTTGCATATGAGCCCTTGAAATTCAAATAGTCCACAAGTCTGATTGTCTATTTGTATATCGCGAAACTATTCGTTCTATTTGAAGGACACAGAACAAGAGTGGCCGAAGTTAGAGCTCGCGATCCAAAAAATGTTTACTATTTTTTTTTTGCGTTTTTTGTCCACGAGGGTATGTAAAACGACGTACGTAAAGTAAACTATTTCGACAATGCTAATTTTTTTTGGACATGATGGCCTTCAAATTCGAATAATTCGCAAGGCTGATGGTCAATTTGTATATCGGGGAACTCTCCAATTCTCCATTTTCAGTGGCCCACCCCGAGAACCTGCGATGCAAAAACTGGCTAAGTATGAGATGAGGATTTTGTGCATACTTTATATATCTACTTTACAAAATTACATATTTCCTATGTTTAATTTATGTTCTCCAGGAAACCTATAATTTGATAAATTTCAGTGTCTTTTTTCCAGGAGCCCTTCCTTTAAAGAAAACTAATTCGGAAATGCTAATGTATACACCATAGTTCGATACCACCTATCCACCAAGCCGCGTCTATAAAACTGGCTAAGTATGCAACCAAACGACGACCGATCAGAATGAGCGTGGAACTCTCCATGTTATTTGCAGGGCACAAAAGAACATAAGACCAATTTTCATCTCCCCACACCGAGAACCCACAATTCATTACTCTATGTTGTTCAGGAAACCAATAACTTCATAAATTGCATTCTCTTATGTCCAGGAGGCTTTTTTTTAAAGGAAACTAATTCGGGAAAGCTAATGTATAGACCACACACGACCTGTCATAGGATGCAACTAAACTGAAGTTGCTTGGAATGACCACAGAAGCATGTGAAAGTATAGTCAAACACAGTTTACAACAGGAAAGTAAAAGGGAGAGAAGAGCTATATCTCCCACACAGCAAAAGGAAATTTCATAACTATGAAACCGTAGTAACATAGAATCCATGGAAAAAGTATCGACATCTATGAAATATATTTTGAGCTCGACAAACTCTGCCTCAAAGCGTAACATATGCAATTGACATTGTCTGCAATTCATTACTCTATTATTTTATCTTAAAAAGCCCGATTTTCAGCCCGCCAGCCCCAGAAGCCGTGATCATTAACCTGTGATGTCTAGGAAACCTATAATTTCATAAATTGCATTCTCTTATGTCCAAGAGGCTTTATTTTAAAGAAAACTAATTTGGAAAAGCTAATGTATACACCGAACACGACCTGACACAGTTCGATAGAACCTATTCATGAAGCCGCGTCCATAAAACTGGCTAAGTATGCAACCGAACAATGGTTGCTCAGAATGACCACAGAAACACGACAAACTAGAGTCAAACACAGTTTACAACAGGAAAGTAAAAGGAAGAGAACAACTATATCTCCCACAGAGAAAAAGGCACTCTGATAACTATGAAACAATAGTAACACAAAATCCATGGAAAATGCATCGGCAGCTATGAAATATATTTTTAGGCCGACAAACTATGTTTCAACGCAAAACATATGCAGTTTACATCGTCTGCAATTCTTTAGTCTGTTATTTTATCTTAATAGCATTCTATGCAAACCGAAGTGAAAAAAAATGTAACGAGAGATCCAACCACAGATGCAACATCCCAACATTGCAAAACTTCGGCAAGCAAGAAAAATAACCAAATAAGAACCCAGCCAAAAAGCAGCAAAAGGCCCAAGTGTAGGCTTAGGACCGAAATCCTGCAAAGATGAATCAAGAAACAATAAAAGAAACCCAAATGTGCAAACTGAAACAACACAAACATGCAAGCAAGAACAACGAGAACATGAAAATAAAAAATCAGTGCCGTGAAAAAAGCAAGCATGGACCAATGAACCAGCAATGCCCCTGGAGCATATCAATTTTGAAAATGAAAGAAAATGTCTTGGAACAATCTTGTTAAGTAACCATTCAACACTACCAATCATGTTAGCTAAACATTTAAGTCTGTTAGAAATGCACTGAAAACATTTAAGAAAAAAATTCAAAGCGGGAGGTCTCTGACGTATCCCAAATAAATTCATATATTTTTTGCAACAATAGTTCGAATAGTAGAGAATGTATTGCAAAGCCATACTTTGGATATGTCACCATATCAAACATTTCCATAAATTTACCTGGCATAAAATGCTAAACCAAACATTTGAATTAATGGTAGCATTAATCCATGTTCGATGAATGCATAACAAAATTTATGATTCAAAAATGACCATATACTACCAAATAATTTGGAAATGAAAACATAATAAGACCTCCAATCCTTTGTCCAATAAGATCTTGATAAACATGATATTTTTTATTATATAAAAATCGATGTTTTCGGTTCCCTTTTTCCAACAATATACAATACGAAAATATTTCTGATCAACGCACAAGCTAATGCCTTTATAGATAGCTATAGTCCCTATAGTCCCTCTATGCCTACGACAGACACTAATAAGAAAACATGATAATTATGAAATTAATCCAATCTATGGTTTTTGTACTACACCACCAAGGAGGAAAATGGAGAGTGAAGTGGGTTATCATTTCAGGCTCACAAGTTAGGGTTTGAATGACTAGTTAGCGTTTGAAATGTAGTTTGAAGGGAAGCAGCTAGGACAATGGTACGATAATGGCGGCGTAATTTATGGATGAGGCAGGAAAGATAGGGCCCTCTGGTCAGCCCAGAGACAAATGACAGAGGGAATCGGCGATGTTGAGGGATGCAGTTTTGGGAAAAGCGACAAAACATGTGAAGGATACAGATATGGGGGTGCAGGAAAGGTAGCAAGGATGGGAATATGGAGAAATTGGGGTGCAGGAAAGGTAGCAAGGACAGGAATATGGAGCAGAGAAAAATTGGATCTAACAAAACCAAAGTGAACGACTATTATGCATGTAAAATGGAAAACCCTGGGTATGAGGTTATTTGTCATAGCAGCGCTAAATATATACAACACATGAAATATAATACTTTGATAGTTAAATTTATCATGATGTGGCCATCGGGAAAATCTCTCATGGGCTGGGTGAGCTCCTGTTAGAAGTTTAAGGGTTAGGTGGACCTAAAACTATTATCCAAAGACCTTTTCACATCCATATTTCCTAATACCACAGATAGGGACAACGTGTTTGAGTAAGTTATGTATTTCTTCGCCTCCATCTTCACTATTGGGCAGAGAGATTTTCCACCGAGAAAAATGACTTCACGGAAGCCCTGGTCTGTATAAGACTATACTCGTTTCGATAAGAGTTCCTGAGAAATCGAGACACTGGAAGGCATAGGAAATACCATGGGATATTTCACTAAAATTTCTTAGGTCATGAAAAGTAGATAAACACACCTCGTACACCTGAATCTGTGTTTACATGAGCATGGTAGGAGCCCTCCTGGAAGAAGTAATAGTGTCATACCGAGATAATTAAAGGATAATTAATTGACAACAGGTTCATTTTGAATGTTCGTGGCTTCATGTCTGAGTGTGTTCATGGCTAAGTAGCTCACAAGAGATGTTTTTTTTGGTGGGCATATCTTCGATTTTCCAATCTGCAATTTCGGCGCACGTTGAGAGCCCCCAATTCAGACAGTCTTTGGGTCGCTGGCCTGAAGCAATGGCAGGCATGTTGTATGGAGCCTAATTTTAATAACCAGAACAGGAGTTGTGGTAAGAATTCGCTAATACAACAGATTGTAGTCCGCTTGTGTATTCTATATTATTTTTTGTTAGATGAATCGAGCTTCTGAATGTCAAACTTCGTTTGATGACCTGAAATCTTTTCCTTTTGTTGTTGATATTGGAAAGCATAGTAATTTTGATGTTCAACCCATACAAAATTTAAAAGCGCAAGAGCAAATGAATACATAGACAGTCCAGTTAAAAGCATTCACCAAAATAAAGAATCCACCCACAATATAACACTAGGGAGATGCTTAATACCCTATTCATCAAAAAATTGTAAAGTTCTGAAGTTTGTAACTTATACTTACTTGGTAAGCCTATATTTTTTTTTCTATGCTAAATCAAAACTACATTGTAGAGTTTTTTTTATTATAGGATCAATGATTTAATAATTATAAAAATAATTTATAATATATAAAAGAAGAAAGTTAATGATTGATTTATTTAGGGATTTAAAATTAAAATTTTAATAGACAATAATTCTCTCTTCAAATTAGCATTTTTCTTACTTTAAACATTAATTTAAAATTACAAATTGATTTACTCTAATCTCTAACATATAAATAGAGACCTTGATATATTTACCATATGAATTTTACAAATTTTCCTACTTTAAATATTAATCTAAAATCAAAACTTTACTTACTTTAAACTCTAATGTTTATTATATGAATAGGGACGTTAATATTTACCATGTAAATTGGGTTTACTTGAGTAGAATATTAAAAAACCCATGTAAATTGGGTTTACTTGAGTAGAATATTAAAATAAAAAAACCCTAATCTATTCATAGCAACAATTAGAGTGACTACCATTATTTCTATTAAAAGTAAACCCTATTGTTATTGATATGAATAATTCCATAAGCCTTCCGGGAAAGGAATAGACAGAGGGAGGTAAACCAAGAGTGTTAATGGAGTTTCAACAAATGAGTCTCCGGTCATCATATTGAAAACCTAAGAATCATCACATAACTCTCCAAGGGACAGAAGAAGATGGACTGGTGTGGCCTGCAACAAGAATATTGAACTATGTTTCCTAGAGACAACATGGGTCAATTCAAATTTGTCTGGTAGCTTGGGGTGGAGAATTTTCTAACAGACCGACCTCATCAAAACAATCTTCAAGGTGCTAGAGTTAATCTCGGTTTAACATGGAATTAAACAAAGGATGTCATTTAAAATTATTTGAACAATAAAGCTTACACTTCATTCACCTCGTATCAAAACTGATAAATTGTGAAGCAAGAAATGCAGAGAGAAAGAATAGAACAGAAAACAGTATATTAGAATATATGAAGAAAAGTACAAAACGAGTACATGAAGAAGTTCAAAAGTAGTAAGTCTGAAGAAGTACTATGCAATGGGAAATAGCTGAGCTAAATAGGCTCAAGCAAAACAAGAATTGAAAGTACAACTAGCCAGGATAGCTGGCAGTGTACAGTCAGCCTGTTGAGGTTACATTATATTTAACACTCCCTCTTAAACTCAACAGTTACAAACATCAACACTGATTATGCCTAAGTGTTGTCTCTAAAAATCAAAAACAGATTTTCCTAGTGGCTTTGTAAAGATATCAGCAAGCTGATCTCGAGAACCACATAATTTTAGTGCAATATCACTATTATTGACTAGCTCGCGTATGAAATGAAAACGAGTGTCAATGTGTTTGTTTTTCTTGTGAAACACATGATTTTTGGATAGAGAAATTGCTGAAGTATTGTCACGGAAAATAGAAGTTGGATCATTTTCTGTATGTGACATATCTTTCAATACTCTTCTCAGCCACACAGCTTGATAGGAAGCTGAGGTAGCAACTACATACTCTTCCTTTGCAGAAGATATTGAAACAATTGGCTTCTTTTTTGATGCCCATGAGATGAGGTTCGTGCCCAGTTGAAAAACATGTCCAGATGTGCTTTTCYTGTCATCTAGGTTGCCCGTAAAATCACTGTCTGTGTAACCAGAAAGTTGATTACTATCAGATTTAGTGTACCATAAGCCGAAATTGAGAGTTCCTGCAACATATCTCAAAATTCGTTTCGCCATTTTCCAATGAGAATCTTTTGGGGATTCCATGAATCTGGAAACAAGGTTGGTTTCATACATAATGTCAGGCCTAGTTGTTGTAAGATACAACAAACTGCCTACTAAACTTTTGTATAGGGTAGAGTCCACTATAGGACCTTCATCTTTCTTGCTCAATTTTGTGCCTGGTGGTATGGGGGTTTCTGCTGGATTTCATTCTTCCATGCGAAATCTTTTGAGGATGTCTGCTGCATACTTTTGCTGACAGACAAAAATGCCTTTGGTTGATTGATTAACCTCAATCCCTAAAAAATATTTCATGATGCCTAGATCTGTCATCTTAGATTGCATGGCATGTTTAAAATCTGTTAACTCAAGATTTACTGTATATATCATGTCATCAACATATAAACATAAAATCAAAATTTTACCGTGTTGATCTATTTTGGTATAAAGAGTTGGCTCATTTTGACTTCTGTTGAAACCACTTTTGATCAGATAAGTGTCAATTCTGTTGTACCAAGCTCTTGGAGCTTGCTTTAAGCCATACAAGGCTTTCTTCAACCGATAGACTTTGGTTGGGTGCTCTTGGACTTCAAATCCAGGTGGTTGATCGACATAAACTTCTT
>ML780407.1:481333-495397 GCA_009831015.1 Picea engelmannii
GACAACAGTTCTGCAATTACATTATCCAAGAATCAAGTCTTCAACAAAAAGAGCAAGCACATTGATATCCGTTATCATTTTATTCGAGAATTGGTAAATGAAGATGTAATCACTGTAAAATTTTGTAAATCAGCAGATCAGCAGGCTGATATCTTCACAAAGCCTTTGGGCACAGAAACATTTGTATCACTCAGATCTAAGCTGAGTGTTGTTAGGTTATATTATTGTCACGCTCCAACTTAAGGGGGTGTGTTAGACAAATAAGTTGAGTGATTCGCTCCACGATTAGCTCCGCGATTTTCTGCGTGATTGTTTAGTTAACTACAAAGCATTTTGTTTCTTGTTTTCATCAACAGTTAGACTGTGAGTTGCTTTGTTATTTACGAAGCATTCGTTGCATGTAAATTCCTTTATATATGAATTCAATAATAAGATCTGGGTGTGGTGTTTATGCATTCTATTCTGCGGCTCTGTCAAAATCATTTTCTGTATTCTCTGTCCCTGCAATTCGTTTTCTGCGTTTTCTGTTTTGTAGCAATTCGTTTTCTGTGGCTGCAGATTTGTTTTCAGTTTTAATGGTCTCTGGCTTCATCTTGTCGATCTTCACGATTGGATTTTGAGATCTTCGTTGCCAGATCTGAAAGGTGATGTCTTCATTCACCCCTAGTCTCAACTCCACCACACTCATCTGTCATTTTAATGGCCTCTGGCCTCATCTTGTTCATCTTCACGATTAGATTTCAAGATCTTGGTTGCTAGATTTGAAAGGTGATGTCTTCATTCACCTGTGTTCTCAAGGTTTTTTCATTGCTGAGTTTGATCTTAAAGAAGATAGAGATTTGATCTTTAACTTATGCTGGTCTCCCTTTATTGATCCTCCAAAATAATCATTGTCTTCAACCCTTCTTTGGGTTAAGCTCCCAAACTTTCCCTTGCATCTTTAGGGCTTATCTTCTCTCTATTCCATCGGGAATGCTTTAGGCAGGTTCCATCGGGAATGCTTTAGGCAGGTTCCATTTCAGAGGCCCTGAAACAGAAAAATACAACATATGCACCTATGCTCAGATCTGTGTAGAAATGGATTTCAGCAAAGGGTTTCCATCCAAAATCAATTTGACCAGGGATAACTACTCGTGGACTCAAACGCTAGATTATGAAAAAATAGTTTTATGGTCTCGAGCTTTTTATTCCATGGAACATTTGGCAACCTAATGTCGCGGGGGCCCTAAGAAGGCTCAAAATCACCAAAAATCAACTTGGTGGGTTGGATCCCACATTGATCATCAAATTATATGCAATGGCGTTTCTTCAATTGATGACCCTCCCGTGGTGGTGACCAAAGAGGTTCAAGCTAGCTTTGTTCCCTCTATTGGAGACTCTCCAGTTCTAAACCCTATTTTGGATGGCTCAAAATCTGAAATAGAGGATCTGAATGTCACACCAGATATCACCAAGCGTCCTGAAATGCAGCAAGAAGAAACACCTCAGAAGCTCACAAAAAAAGAGGCTTTGGATTCTCCATATTCGGGAAAAGTTAGGCAGGATCACCCCAACTTCATCCCTATGGCAAGTTGGGCAGATGAGGCTATTGAAGTTGAAGCATTAGCAATTCAACTTAAGGTAGCTGAGAGTCTGGTTTAGGGAAAGAGGAAGTTTCACATCAAGACAATCCAGGAATCATAGGCATCTCAAATGCCCCAACATCAGAAAATTAAGACTAGATGGAATTCAGAAAGAGGAAGAAAACAGATGTACCCTCAAAGAAAATGGTCACACGAAGTCAGGCTCGCAAGTCAACTAAAAAGGCTAGCTCTCCCCCAACAAGATAATTTAGACACAATGTCTTTTCATTCTTAGTTCGCTTCCGAGTATTGGAAACAATTATTTGTGGCTTGTAAAAGTGGTTCAATGTAGGCCTTGGTTCTTCTATTATTCTTCATTAAAAGTAATGTAAAGTAATTATTAATAACCAATATTTATGGGGTAGTAGGTGTGAGGCCTTCATTGACTATAGTACTATAACTAGGTAGGTGATTAGGTAGGAATTGCCACAAATAACTAGGTGAATCATTTAATCATTGTATGAGACTCACGAATTGTAAAAATATACGTTTACAATCACTTTGGTTATAGAGGATGACACAAGATCCTTAAAAGTGGCTTTATTGAATTTTCCACCTTGAATCATAATTAGACAAAGGCATGCTAAGTATAAGGGGGTTCCAATCTACATTCCCATCTAGTGAATTAAATTCCCATTTAGTGCATAGGGAAGCGAAGGGCATGTGTATAGATTGGTGGGGGCATTTGGATGTGTCATTCAAAGTCCATTTCAATGTTTTTCATGAATGCACAAATATGATAGCGATATAATCGATATTTTTATCCATCATAAGCAGAGGAAAAGATGTAAAAAGGAATGTGGGTTTGATGAGTCTTCATGGTCATGTTTTTCTTTCATTTTGTTTTTTCTAGCCATATTTGGAAGCCTTCCAATGTAGGAGGACAATGTTTGGCTTCATTTTATGCCACACCCTTAGTATTGGATGTTGGATGTCTTTTAGGACTTCTCATCCCTTACAATACATGCCTGTGTTTGCTTTATCCATTTCCTTAGTGGTTAAATGTAGTTTGTGGGAGTTTTTTAGAACCAAGAGATAATTTGTAGTTCTATTGTTTGTCTCCATGATTTCCTTTTTTGTATGGCACTAAGACTGTCTCATTGTAGTATTAACACACATGTGAAATGCGTGAACTTGAAAATAATTAAAGGCACACACATGTGGATGAAAAAGGGTTTGTAGATGTGAATAATGAGGTAACTAAGGAGGCTCTCAAGAAAACTAATTGGCATGGAATTTAGGGAAATTATTGCATGCAAAGTATCCATAAAGGTGGAGGTATTTGGAAGTTGTCAAAACTCAAATTCAAACAACGCAACAGATGGACTAGGTCATGAAACAATACATGAAGTCCAAGTCCTCTACAATATGGAAATGGAAAAAAAAGGGTCACATAGTTCCTTTGATGGGTGGGGTTGAAAAAAATCTACTTAATTTTTAGAGCGGATTTGAAAATATTTTTTTAGCACACCTTTCAAAATCCATGAAGTAAAGTACGAGAACATGTAGCAAGATCAAACCTATAAAGTGAGATCAACAAACTATGAAAGGAAAAGAACCAAAGGTAAATGAGCGAGATATTCATTCTTGGATTTAAGAAGAGACCTTCCATGAGTTGATTTTGGAATATATCTATCTTTACTTAATGTATTGGAAATTCGAGTTTCATTGGGATAATTTGTAGAGAAATATACATGTATTTTTTTTGTTTTATTTTCATGAGTTGTGGTTAGTGTATTTGTTATACATATTATCATAATATATATGATGCATTTTATTTTTCAATATGTACATGAGTTGTTTATGTATGCTTCAATAGTTTTTTCATAATATTATGTTTGTGATAATATAAATTTAATATAAAAAATATAATAAGTTTTATTAGTAAATTAAGCTTTAAGAGTTTTTGAATCATTGTTTTTATAAATGATAGAGTTTATCCCTATAATATATATCATTTTGTTAATATACATAACTAATTTAAGGAATTCAATATGAAAAGATCTCCACTTTTTTTTCTTTTGATCTTATATTTTCTATTTTGATTTTTTATTATAATTACAATTATAATAGTAGTAGTTTTATTTCTTATATATTTTCTATTTTCATTTTTTATTATATTTACAATTATAATAGTAGTAGTTTTATTTCTTATATTGGAATTTGCTAATCCTTTCTATAATAAAATACATACGCATATATGTACCTACATTAAATTTAATGATGCTAGCATGATAAGAGTTGCATGATAAGAGTTGTATTGAGAAAATATTTTGATAATTAGGATGAGCCATTGTTTGTAAACCATAAAATATTTTATTACTTTTATGAATTCAAGTTAAGTAATTTTTTTCATAAACATGTAAATTATCTCTTTACTAATTTAACAATAATTATTTAAAAAATATATCAATAATAGGGGGAAATGCTCATATAATGTAACACATTAAAATAATATTAAAAATTAAAAAAATAATAATAATAAATTATGTTGGAATATATATATATATATATCCATTTTAACTAGTGATCTAAATGTTGAGTGTGATCAAATCTACTAAGGGACAAACCTTTTTTAGAGGGCAAAAGTTAAGGAAAGATTAAAAGTTTGCACCTAAAAAGATTTGATCCTTATTGTAACTTGATAGATGAAGAGTTAAGATGGATCTAGGATAATAATAATAAATTTAAATTAATAATGAAAAGTTAACAAATTAATGGATATATTTTAGCAAAGAAAAATTTATAAATAGATTTTGATTAGTATTACTTATATTTAATTAAAAATAAATTTATTGAGATTCCTCATATTTATATATTTCATTTAAAGAAAAAATTATAAATGAATTTTGATTAGTATTACTTATATTTAATTAAGTATAAATTTGAGATTCCTAATATTTATATATTTCAGTTAATTGTAATGTTTTTTTATTAAAACTATATATATATATATATATATATATATATATATATATATATATATATATTATTTGGACATGATTAAATATGGCTGGAATATTCTTAGCAGTCACACAAAATAAATGGTTGTGATTTCAATCATTAACTTCCTAGCTATTATAAAGACATCCTTTTATGTGTTTATCTTTTTACATTTACCTAATCATATTTAAAAATTACTTTGATAGCTAACTTATTGCCACGTAAGTGATTAACAGAAATTAAAATATTAACACCAGATAAATGAAGCTCAACCGTTTATTTGTTAATCAATAATAAAATTTAATATATTCTTTTAAGAATTCTTTTCATCTTATCAGCCTTTCGGCGTTGATCAGCCACAATTATGTGGCTGTGCTAGTCATATATATGTTAAAACTTTAATAATATTAAATTTAATAACAAAAAATAATAATAATAAATATGATAATTATGAAATTGATCAAATCTAAGCGTCGCATTTAAAGAGTACCAATAACAATATAATAATAATAATAACATTATAATTATGAAATTAATCCAATCTATGGTTTGAAATTATTCCAATAATTATGAAAGAGATGTTCCAAAAAACTAGATGCCACGTTCGCGCATATGAGCAGAGATTTGAACTAATAAGAAGGTTCGAAGATGAAATATCGTATATCAAAATTTGTTTGTTATCCGATCCTCTTGACCACTCGTTCCAGTGTTCACACTATTTACATTCGAATCCTGAAATTTTTACTGGACTCGTAATCTAACGCAATTAATGAAGGTCTGTCTGAACAGAAAAACTGAAGGCACGGATTTACGTTATCTGTATTGGGTGGGGTCTGAGAGACATGAATGCCGCTTCTTTGTAGGTAAAATTATGTACGGTGGAGACGTTATGTTACTCAACAATCCCACCGAGTTAGTGATAGTCTCAAAGACAAGCTTGCCCATTCGTGAAAAGGATCTTTGCAACATTCAAAGTGAAATAAAAAAAAAAAATGTCGGTAAAAGGTGTGTTTTCTTTGAAGCTCACAAACTCGAATTTCGAATTTGGGGGATTATGGTGTGTACTTTTTTATTTACTAAATAATTGAAATAGTGAAAATTGGTGTGGAAAAACTATTATTTAAAAAATATATATATTATAATGATTATTGCATTTCATGATGTAAATTTAAATCTAATTAATATAAAATTATGATTATTATAATAATTATTGTATTTAAACAAAATTATTAATTTTTAAAAATAAAAATAAAAATTTAATAAACATTATATTAAAAAATAATAAGCTAGAAGGTAAATTTATATTAAAATGAAATATTATGTGTATTTGTTTCTATTATGTTTCATTAAAAATAATGTAAAGTAATTATTAATAACCAATATTTATGGAGTAATATGTGTGAGGTCTTCATTGACTATAGTATTATATCTAGGTTAGTTGATTATGTCTAAGTTAGGCATTGCCACAAATAAGGAGGTGATGAATCATTTAATCATTGTAGTAGACTCATTGGATCAATAAGACAATATTCCTAATAGGGCGCATAGCAAGTTTGAGTTATCCGCAACAAGATAGAGGAGAAGTAGAAGTAATACTATGTCTAGTTTAGGTCAGCGCTACTCAGTCCTTTTGTAATAAATCATCTCTCAGTATAAGTAATAATGGAAATGCCTAATTTTTATATAAGAGTCAGTATGTCAATAAATCCCATGGGAAAGTTCTCTTGTGTATCTGATTGCGCAGAGAATATCAGAAAGAAAAGAAACATCTTTCGTCTTTGAAGACTCACATTGTTTGTTTAAGAATACACTCAAAGATCTAATACAATGAATAAGTTTTTGCTGAATCGCCATTCTTATTCCTTTTCCCTCTGTGTAATTCATTTTTTGTTTCCGAGATTAGTGGAGAGTTAATTTTGTTTTGTATTTGCTGAGAAAGAGTGCACACCAAAGGAACTGGTGCGCATCTCCTTTTCTAATGTGTGTGTGATGCAATTTCGCTGTTACGGTTGATGGAATCGTGAAGCAATACGTAGGGATCAGTTTTGAATAGAGGAGACCGAGTTCTAAAAAGATGATACGTCTCTCTCCCTTGCTGAGCGTAGTCTCCATCCAACACATGTTCCTAGCTATTGATAATTCGCCCCTCACACTTAGATGCATTGATGTGTCCTCTCCATCTATTAATTCACCTTTCCACTCTTCATGTAAGGCATCCTCCATATTGCACGATTTTCCTAGTTGCTAAGAAAAATGCCCTCACTCAGATCAATTGGTATCAGAGCGTGTTTTGTCCTTGGGACATGAACTTCATCCACCAAGCTCATTTTTTATTTTGGGGGTGGGGGGGATCTTCCTTTTAGTACCACGTTTTTGCTCAGAACGTGCCTTTCACCCTTCACAAGGTTTCTGCCACACCCTCTTGAGGGTCTACTCCAGACTACCACCAATGTTGCCTCGACGTGAAGCATCTAGTGAGGACTCTCATGCAGACACATCAAGCAAAGTGGTCAATTTGGCACTAGCTCTTCAGTAATTGATTTTTCTTCAACAACGAAGACCTCTAGAAAGCATGCAGTTCGACACCTGTTTTCAATTACCCAAGTTCGTTGGTCAGATGAATGGCGAGACCATGGATTCAAAGCCTCTCCACATATTTCAAAACCTCGCCTACGATGGAGAAGGCTACCAAATTACAAATATCCAGTCTCCAACTTGAGGGAATCACCCAAACTTGGTGGCACACACACTTGACCATCACATAATTGATCATCGAGATTGGCACTCCATCCTCGATAACTGGTCGCATTTCTTCATGGGAGACATTCTATCAATCCTTGCGAGAACGCTTCTACCCTCAAAGCTACCTTCAAAATTCTCGCAAAGTGGTTACAACTTTGAAAAATTTCTTATCAGTCGGTGCAAGGATACATTGACATATTCTGCAAGCTATGCATCCAACTCCAGATCAGAGAACCAGATGAGGTATTAATAATTAAGTTCAATTCTGCTTTATTGTTACCTCTCCGGTGGGAGGTATATCTTTTTGACAACGCTTCTTTGTACAAGGATTTGTTACAGGGTTTGTCATTCGAAAGAATGGTGGCTCCTCACATTTGATATCCGCCTAATAAAACCTAGGGTGATAACCCATCCCCTTTTCATTCTCCACCTTATCCTTCTTCCTCGTCAATGACCAAAAATGAACTTTGGTGTAATTTTCACAAGACCAACTCCCATAACTCAACCGACTGTCGAGGCATTAAAAATAGCCAACCCCATCAGACCTTGTTTGCAAAGGAAAAACCTACTAAGTTTCTTAATAAACCATAAATCATCTCTTACCAACCCCACTGAAGTTGACCCATCCCTCATTCTCCTGACTACACTAAAACCAAATCACCATAACGTTTCCCTCTTCACTCACAATTATGAAATTTAAGATGAACTTGCCACTCTCATTCTGGACAACGACAGCCAAAGGAATTTGATATCACAATCTTTCATCCAACATCTACAAATCCCCACCATGCCACACCCTGATCCATATTACCTTGGATGGGTAAAGAAGGACGGTCCTCACATTACTATTTCTATATGTTGTGTCGTCACTTTCGCCATTGGCCCTTTTTGTGACATGGTGATCTGCGACGTGTCACAATTAGATTGTGCTGATGTCCTTCTCGGTCTTCCTTACCAACAAGACCGACAAGCGGTGTATCACTCTAAGATGCATCAGTATCACCTTAACCAGGCTGAGCGCAACTATGTACTTACTTTGTCCTCTTTCCCTTCACCACAACCACGAACCACTACTATCGCCATGCACCATGTTATCAATACCACCAATATCTCTCTGTCTTTGACCCGCCATGTTAAACCTGATAACCTCACTAATATAACACCTCCCATAATAATCCTTCTACTCCCAGAATGTGCCAAAGTTTAACAATCCCCCTCAAGACTCCCACCCTCTCAAGCCCAGGATCCATTCATCAATCTAATTCATGACACATCATTACGCAATGCGCCATCATCTCGTCGGGTTACACAAGACACTGTAGAATATCCTTTGGTTACCGTATCCCATTCTTGCACCCAAGTAACAATTAAAGAACGTTATCCATTACCCCAAATCACCTCTCATTTTTCCTTGGGAATGATGTGTAAATAGGGAGGTCACCCAGTAACTTACCACTTTGAGACCGTGTCCCCAGCCAAATTTATTGATTGCCACTATGCCAAAGAATTCCACCTACTAATGCCAGATTTATAGAAGTGGAACCCTTACAAAAAGACCATGCACACTTCCACAGACTTCTTACCTTTTGAGTTCTCTCTTGTATTTAAGTCCCAAGCGCCCACATAGCTTCCTCTTACTTTGCATATGTTGGAATCGTTAAATCAACTTCTCAATCAACAAGCCGACCATATTGGCATTCAAAATTTATCACAGATACACACTCCAGTCGCATATTCCTTCCAAATAAAATCGGATTGTGCCAAGAAACATCATGTTTCCTACCTGGTCGGTCAATAATGCCAAATGCCAGAGACATGACTACTAGATGACCGTCGAGACAATGCATTAAAATTTCCCTCCATTAGTGGCGAAAGTAGGGATGTTTTCAGATCTAAACAGGGAGGAATTTGACCAATAAGAAAGGACGACATCCTTCCTAACATGGCACATAGCAAGTTTGAGTCATCCGCAACAAGATAGAGGAGAAGTAGAAGTAATACTATGTCTAGTTTAGGTCAGCATCAATCACTCTTTTTGTAATAAAGCATCTGTCAAAATAAGTAATAACAATAATGCCTATTTTCTATATAAGAGTCAGTATATCAATAAATCCTATGGGAAAGTTCTCTTGTGTATTTTATTGTGCAGATAATCTCAGAAAGAAAAGCAACATCTTCTATTTTTGAAGATTGGCATTGTTTGTTTAAGAATACACTCAAATATCTAATACAATGAATAAGTTTTTTTTGAATCACCATTCTTATTCCTTTTCCCTCTCTGTGATTCATTTTTTGTTTCTGATATTAGTGGAGAGTTAATTTTGTTTTGTATTTTCTGAGAAAGAGTGCACACCAAAGGAACTGGTGCGCATCTCCTTTTCTAATGTGTTTGTGATGCGATTTCTCCATTAGGGTTTATGGAAGCATGAAGCAATACGTAGGGATCAGTTTTGAATAGAGGAGGTCGAGTTCTAAAAAGGTGATATGTATCTCTCCCTTGTTGAGCGTAGTCTCCATCCAATGGATATTCTTAGCTGTTGATAATTCTCCCCTCACACTCAGATCCATTGTTGCGCCCTCTCCATTTATTAATTCACCTTTCCACTCTTCCTGTAAGGCACCCTGCATATTGCACGATTTTCCTAGCTGCTAAGAAAAACACCCTCACTCAAATCACTCATGAATTGTAACAAGTGTTGCATGGCAGCTTACTCCTTGACTAAAAGTTAATTTATGCTGATCTGGAATGCTCAACAGATGGCCAAGAAGATAGACAATAGATAAGAGCTGCTACAAAATGCTCCCACTAATACAAAAGATTCCTCCAAAGGTTGAATAAGAAATGAATATCAATACAACCAGATCTGAATGCCAAACTCTCCAGCTAAAGAATGCCACGCTCCAATAGAAGGCTGAAACCCTCAATAATTCGGCCCTGCTGCCAAAAGTGTCCAATCACCCTAAGAAATATGCCAACTGACAGATTGGGTGATGGTAAGAACAACCCAAGTGCCCGAATCTCCAAGATCCCTCTCAATCTCTGTAGATCTGAAATCCCCCATTGAATGGTACGCCCCACTAGGTGACTTAAGCCCTAAATAATTTGGCCCTGCTGAAGGAGGCCTCCAAATGCTATGAAACTCTCAAGAAATATATATCGGGACACTGCAAGTCACTAGGTGAAGTCTTAGGGTTAGATGTCAAGTGTAACCCCTCCAAACGGACTAGATCTGGATCTCAAAAACGCCCTCCTTCTCTTTATTTCGCCCCACTGCTCAAGAAATAATCTGAGCCATAAAACTATATTAGAAAGCAGTAGATCTGATGTGCAAGGCCCTGTAATGAAAACCCAAGTGATAGAATCATCAACGGCCCTACCAATCTCCTACAACGAATCTCTCTCCAAAGATGGTGCGCCCCCCTTGCTGGAAACCCCCAATGGTGCACCCTCCTCCTCTTCTTGTGCCTGTGGCTATGTAGAAACTTATGAACTGATGTAGATCTAACGATAATGGTGTGGGAGAATATTGCATCTCCGAGACCAATCTTGGGACAAGCTAGGTGGAATCTTTCACCATCGAATCGTCCTCTAGGGTTTGTTAAGTCAAAACCCTCAAAACCCCCAAGAGATGGGCTGACTAGCTAAAGCCAGATATCAAACTGATAAACACACATGAATGAATGAGAAGAGGCCCTTGCCTTTCCTTTATACGTTTTGGCTCACCTTGTCCCTCCAAAGTGATTTTCATTTTATTAATATTTAATTAATTAATTAAATCACTTTAATTAATTAATTAACTTTTTTACCTTTGCAAAGCTCCTTATCTCTCCTTGTGGCTTCCCTGGCCACTGAAAGTCACTTCTAGCAATCCCATCCTGTAGTGTTGCTCCTCTTGATTCCAATGGGCTATTACATTGAGAGGTTCCTCCAAGTAATGTGTCCAAAATGACCTCTTCAGTGAATTCCATTGACTTATAGCTCAAAATAGTCAAAATCATGGAAATCGTCGGAATGCAACGAAACCAATGCCAACCTGTGCGGGATGGCTCATAATGATGTAATATGATCATCAATGCAAGTTGGACCCCACAATGCCTCTCAAATACCCATGTACTCGCTCTAGCATCCATCTGGCTACTCTGGTCATCATAAATCTTTGCCCTGTGATGATGTCCCAAAGTGGGGACATTACAATCGAGTCCAAAGAAGGATGGAGGATGGAGAATGTGTACAGATTCCAGAGCCATCAACAAGATCACTATCAGGTACATATTTTCTTTACCCATGATGGATTGCTTGAGTGGAGCAAGTTATTTTTCAAATATAGATATGAAAAGTGGTTATCATAAGATACGAATGAGAGAGGAAGATGAATGGAAAACAACATTCAAAACAAATGAAGGGTCGTATGAGTGGCTTGTTATGCCATTTGGATTAGCAAATGCCCCAAGCACATTTATGAGGTTGATATTACTAATACAAACATCCAAAATATAATAATAATAAATACAATTTTTTTATCCCATTCAAAGTTTATTAAATATCACACAAAAAAATACAAAAAGTTTATTAACCATCAATAAAAAGTTATAATCAAAAGTAGAGAGTAAAGGTTTTTTAAAACTTAAAATTAACTATTAGTATTTTCAAATTTTGTTAATTTTATTTGAAATTTAAATTAAAAAAACAGATTATTCAAAATAAATAATGATTTTTACTCACAGTTTATTTACCATAAACTTAAAAATTTTAGTTAGAAATTTTAAAATTGAATTATGAAAACATTAAAAAAAAACAATTATATTAAATTTTATATTCTTATAAAATTAAAATAATTTTTATAATAATGAAATTATTAATAAATAAAAGTATTATAAAAAATTTATTCATTTTAATTTGAATAATTAAAATTATTTTTAACAAAATACATGTTGAAAATTAAAATAAATATCTAGATTTTATTAAAATATCCCTAATGGTTATAAATGGAACTTTGAGACCATAAAGTTTAAATTTTTTTAAAGATTATTAAAATATGTAAGAGAATGGTTATATGGAAGCTTGATATGGTAATTCACAAGTTAAATTTTAAGAAAATAAAGTAATAATTATACTAATTAAATTTAATGGTATTATGAACATTTCATTTCAACATGATCAACCCTTAATAATATAAAATAATCTTTTTTATTTGTAAAACTAAATTAATTCTTAAGGCTTCTTCAAAATTTATAATATAATCACAGTCCCGCTGTCAATTTGTATATCATGGAACTTCGGTGTTGTTTGGAGGACAAGGAAAAATAGAAGTGCAATTTTTAGCCAGTCATCCCGGGAACCCACAATGGAAAAAGTGGCTAAGTATGGAATGAGGAAGCACTCTTTCATACTAGTGATACATAAGCATGACTATAAATGTGAACCCGTGAGTCCCCCAACCAGGACACCTAGAAATTTTCAGAAAAACGACTAACAAAAGAAACAAGAAAGAAAGCGAAATCATCAAAATAGAAATAGCTCTCACTAATAAGAAATATTCGATTTATTTTTAGTTGTATTTGTATTAAAGGGTGGATTATATGTAATAAATATTCATTTTTAAAATATATTTAACTAATAAAAATAGAAGAGCATGAACAAGATTAAGAGAAACCACAATGTTGAAAAATAAATAAAAAGAAAGCATTGATAGAATTTGGTTGTGGCGATGTATTCTTTAGCTATGGAATTGCCACAAACTAATTTGAACTATTATTTTAAATGGTATTAAATTAATAAATCTGATCATATTTTGAAGTTGTCCATGATACAATTAAGCTGAGGATAATCTTGTTCTGCAACTATAAGCTGAGAATAATCTTTCTCAGCAAATTAAATTTTAATTTACTTTTAATTAATTCAACAAATTAACTTTTAATTTTTCCGATTCATTGTAGCAGGTTTCTCTATTTTATGAATAAAGAAGAATTGAGATGTTTTGGCTTGTCTATCTTATTGCATATGGTTGAGGTATGTTCCATGGTTATCTCTTTCTGTTATTTGCTACATACACACATATAAACACATCTAAAAAGTGGATTAGCAAAGTGTTTGACGTAATACCACAACCAGAAAAAAGTTTTTAAAAGAGGGTGTTTTTGAGATCCAGATCTAGTCCGTTTGGAGGGGTTACACTTCAGATTTGACCCTGAGACTTCACCTAGTGACTTGCAGTGTCCTGATCTATATTTTTGGAGAGTTTCAGAGTATTTGGAGGCCTCCTTCAGCAGGGCCGAATTATCTAGGGCTTCAGTCATCTAGTGGGGTGCACCATTCAGAGGGGGATTTCAGATCTACAGAGATTGAGAGGGATCTTGGAGATTTGGGCACCTAGGTTGTTCTTACCATCACCCAATCTATGAGTTGGCATATTTCTTAGGGTGATTGGACACTTTTGGCAGCAGGGCCGAGTTATTGAAGGTTTCAGCCTTCTATTGGAGCATGGCATTCAGATCTGGTTGTATTGATCTTCATTTCTTATTCAGCCTTTGGAGGCATCTTTTGTATTAGCGAGAGCATTTTGTAGCAGCTCTTATCTATTGTCTATCTTCTTGGCCATCTGTTGAGCATTCCGGATCGACATCTTCATTGTAGCAGGTTTCTCTATTTTATGAATAAAGAAGATTTGAGATGTTTTGTCTTGTCTATCTTATTGCATATGGTTGAGGTATGTTCCATGGTTATCTCTTTCTGTTATTTGCTGCATACACACATATA
>ML780407.1:512537-523820 GCA_009831015.1 Picea engelmannii
GATTCAAATCTGGTCAAGGACATTATTTGAATCATCTGGAAGCATCATCATAAAGGTTGAACTGTCACTAATTGGTTTGATTCAAATCTGGTCAAGGACATTATTTGAATCATCCGGAAGCATGATCATAAAGGTTGAACTCTCACCTAAGCCTTAGTACATGGAGATTGAGCCTACATTTCCCACCGGGCCAAGCCCCACTTCACTCATAGAGTTTTACATTTGTTACAAACCATTGATATCAAAACAGAGTTTTACATTTGTTACGAACCATCGATAAGCTACCACAATCTTACGAGTCCCTTCGTTAAATGACTCTTTAATTTAAGTATGCACTTGACCGTGATGATCATACCATTTAGATTTAGCCAGATGGGTACAAACGAAGTCTTTCTCTATAAATTCCAAGGTATTCAACGAAATTAATGGATATAAACCTTAACTTGTGCAAAATCCATTTTGAAGAGCCGTAATAATACAAATTATTGAGAAATGGGGCGATCCAAAAAAAAGTCTGCTCCGGGATTCAAGATCTTTGGAGATTTAAAACCCTTATGTGAGGTATGTGAGATTCAACTTGTAAGAATGAAAAGTACTCAAAATCAAAATCAATATAGCCATGTGGGTGAAACGGATAGCATTTAGAAGAATTATTGCATGCAAAACAGAATAGCTGAGTAATTTAGGACCGATCTATGAGGAAACAGGCCGAAGCTGACAGAACAAACAGAATAGCGTTATAACGATCTGGCCCTCACCGGTTGATGGCTCACGGTCAAGTGATCCTCTGAGTGTACCAACAAGTTCAGGTTTCAAATTTCCAAGTACCAGTGTCGATGAGTTAATTCATGAAGATCGTGCTGGAATTTGAAATCAATATCCCCTCTAATTAAAGGGAACGTTTTCGTTTTTTTTTTTTAAATAAAAAAAAAAAATTTCTTATTATTGTGCTTTTATGATAAAAAAATGTTACATGTAATCAGGCTGCCACTTGTTTTGTCAAATTAACAGAAACCGAAATAGGTAGCAGACTATAATACTTTTAGTCAATCAGCCATCAGCCATCTGTCAGATAAAAACCAGAGTAGGTAGCTGATTTATGTTCTTACAGACCTGTTCTAGGAAACTAAAACAAACTTTCAACTGGAAAAAAAAACTATAAAACTGTATCGTCCAGTACATAGAGATGTGCAGAGATTATGCCAAATATCCATAGCAAAGAACCAGAAATGCTATGAACCAGCAATTACACATTAACACATGGGGATATGTCGTCCCGATAAGGGAACGTTTTCGTTACTTTTAATTACAATTTACAATATTTGATGGTTAAAATGACGCATGCATGTCAAATTCCATCCTTATGGAAGACTTCATAGAGGAAGATACTTTTCCAGTGAGTTCATTCGATTATCAAACGGCAAGCTCAGTCGATTCAGACGGAGATGGGCGATTTGTGGGGCAGCAGTGCTACGTCAGCCTCTTCCCTTCGATCGCATAAGGAATACCCAATCGAATACGGCGTTCTGGTATAATTTGGACACCGGAGTTGGATACCAACTGGTCATGTGCATTATCATTAAGACTACGGAGAGAAAGGTACATCCCCATCATAAGATACATCGGATGTCCAGAAACATTGCATTCCACCACTGGAGCCGATCAAATTTTTTGAGTTATCAGTCGAACAGACACTGTTCTCTCCAGCAGATTCTCCCAACAGTCGGGATTTGTAATAGGCGCCTTAAAGATTATCATATAAACAATGGAGCTTCACATGTATCGAGAGACAACAAGTCGCTGGCCGAGCTAATCCATGTAGATTTGCTTTCGGGCTAGAGGAGCCGTTGACGGTTTTGAATCCATGTAGATCCAGTAAGAGATAATCCATGTACATTTGCTTTCAGGCTAGAGGAGCCGTTGACGGTTTTGAATCCAGTAAGCTTGCCATCATTGTGCCGTTATGTTCATTCGCACATTATTAAGAGCTTAAAGTTCCGCACATCGTTAAAAACTTAAAATGTTGAAATTCATTAACGATTTTGTATCATAAAGGCTCATGTGCTATCTATAATTTCAACCGGAGGGATGTCTTCACCGTCTAATTGAAAAATGCTCAAATCTGTTTCATATGAACTTAATACCAGCATCATATTTTCTTCTTCGCATCATATGAACTGAGAACCAGCATCATAATTTCTTCTTCGCATTTTTTCTGTTTATTGTGAAGAGCAAACTCCCGAATTGAAACATGCCACGACAATCAAGTAGTCTTTGAATCTCACAAGAATGTATAATGCATTATCCTGAATGTATAATGCATCAGACTTTTCCCAGACAGATTTCGAACAGGAATTGACATGGTAAAAGAGTTTGTCATGTAAAATATATTTGTTGAAATTTTTTGAAATTATGTAGAATTTTACTTTATAAATAACTAAAAATGGTAAATAAAATTGTTATGCCTATTGAAATTTTTTAGGTTAATCAGTTTGTAAATAAAAATATTTAATGTGAGGATTTGATATTATAACCCTAGTATGTCATTGTAAATCATTAAAGCTTTGATTAAAACTAATTATTGATTAGCCTTGCTTCCAGGTATAGGCAAGTATTTAAATGACATTTTGTTTATATAAATATGGAGCAAATTACTTTTCATTTATCAGAAGAAAATGTTTATATCATAAAAGTAAATTTATTTATTTTTATGTTTTTTGAGAATCATATATTTTATCAAATGTTCATAGATTTAGAAGAGAACAAAACTGTTGGAATAAAGTGTCACTTGAAATTCATTAGCTTAGAAAAGTTTCACATACAACCATTAAATTTATTGGATAAAAACAAGTTAGACTTTAATTGAAACTCATAAATTTAGAAAGTTTCACATATAACCATTTAATTCATTCAATAATAAAAAATTAGATATTAATGTCATAGATCACATTATTAGTCACAGAAAACAATTATTTGGGTGGTAAGAAGAAGTGTTCATACATTCTTCTAGACACACATTCTCCTACCATCTACACCCCATCCTCATGTAAATGCACATTTTCTCTCCCATATCATGGTGGGCATGTGGGGAAGAGTGTCCATTTGAAATGCACATTTTGCCCCACTTAAATGCACACATTCTCCCCCACCCTCATATTACAGTGGAGGTGGCAAGAGAATGTGTGGTCATTTCAAATGCATAATATAACTAGGTGATAAAATAATTTATTCTTTATTTCAAAGCTATAAATAAAATGTACGAAAATATAACATTGTGAATTCAAAGGAGTGCATAGAATGTAAAGTCATTCCAAGTATTTTATCTTTACAATACTTTGGAAATTTTCCTGTGAATATTATGGGAACATATTCAATGCTAAATCACAAACTTATCATGAAAGCATCTTCAATACTCAATCACAAACCTACTCAACTATATGATATGAAATCAACATAGATTTAAAAATTAAATTGGGAGAATAGAAGTATAACATAGGATCACACTTTACATAACCAAACTCAACGATATCTTTGGATACTAAAATATGGTGATACGAGAATATGGTGCATGTGAAGTCATTATTTTGTGTAAATAATACTAAACTAAAAAAACAGAAAATACCTAGAAAAATACTACTTCAAGCAAAGAAGTTGTTTTTTCTTAAAAGTATGTCAAACTTGCTCAAACAAGTCAACGAGATAGAAAATCTTGCATAATTGTTAAGCATACTCTAACAATTCAATGAAAAAATAACTAAATATTCAATGAAAAAATAACTAACTATAAAAAAATAAGTACACTTTGTGATTCTTTAAAAAAAAACTACTAAAAATACTCTATAAACCATATTCAGCCATCTTCATAAACCATATTTAATATACTACCATTTATTAATCTACCCATTAAAATATAGTGAAAAGCTTACTCATGCCATCTTCATAAATCATATTTAGTATGTCATCATGCCATCTTCATAAAACATCTTTAATATATCACCATTTATTAGTATATCAATTAAAAAGTATTACAAAGCTTACCCATTCCATCTTCATAAAGCATATTTAGTATATCACCATGTATTAATGTACCTATTTTACTATATAAAGATAATAAATTGGCTTTCTAATAATTTTTAATTTTTTTTTAAGTAAAAAGGGAAGAACCTGTTATATTATCATTGTCGAGTTACAGAGTTTGTTTACGATGACAGTTGTCCTATCTAAGCAGGAAACCGAGACAGTTAGGCATTCTATGCCCTTTGTTTCCAAGAAAACAAAACTATCAGAGTACAGACATGTCTGAAGGAAACTAGGACGCCTAGCCATTAAGGTCAGTCTATGTACTGAAAACCTAGTTGCAACATAACTAAGATCTAACTAGGTGAAAACCTGGTTTAGAAAAAAAAAAGATTGCTATCTAAGAACATCACTGAACCTTTTATCCAGTCGGCTCATCCTCATCCTTGTGCCTTCGCCATCCTATTAGAAACACATAATCTTTTGCGGACATAGGGCATTGCCTTTTCAGGAGAGTCCTGGAGTGAGCAGCGAACAACATGTTGAGTCGATGGTCGATTCAAGCGATGCAAAAGATCTGATTGTCCAACAGGCTCCGCATATCAAAGATTAGAGCTAGGTACCCCGGATTGGTGAAAGGATGTTGGTCCTACCAATTGCCGTCAGTAGAGGCTAAGGGAATTGACCCTGTTGCTCCTTCACTTGGATGTGCTTCACTATCTTGATGTGCTAGCCAGTTGAAGAGCTGAGTCGCCTCCTTCATAGGTGCACCAGTGGGTGAGTCATTTCTTCCTTTTGTGCAGGACGAGGTCTCTTCTTCAACATAGCAGGTGGTGAATTCCTCTGCCAGGCGAGAGTTGCACTGGAGCCAAGCGATTTTCCTGAAGGCGAAATCTTGTCATCAGTGCCAAAATCAGTGGGAGGATTCCAATTGTCCGAGACTATAAATAGAGGGAGCTCCAGATTGCTTTGAATGGGCTCTTCTAGGTTGATCTCTTCCACGTATTCCATTGGAGGCGTTCAAGGTTTCATGTGTCTTCGCGAGGACGCCATGGCCAAGGCCTGCTCGAATTTCTTCTGCCTCTGTCGGCGAGATTCAGCTTTGTACCAAGCTGTGCCCCTACGTGGCTTTCCTCGTGCTCTGGGCATAATGAAGAACCTGGAGATGTCCAAGGTTCCCTGCGGATGGGTGGCTCTGCAAGATTCAAATTTTCATTTGACTCTGCACTAAGCGAATGCCGCTCAATGCTGTTGAGGCCGGTGATAAAGAGGAGGAGGAGGACGACTGCCATGGCCATTAAAAATAGCTTCTGAGTGCTCTCGTGCATTGTACTAGTCACTTGCACGAAGAACCTCATCTCCTCGATAATGGTGCATGGTTTCATTCTCGTTTAATTGTTGAGGGGATGGTCGCCAGTGGTTGTATTAATGGTGCATCGCGACGTTGTCCCACGTGTCTTGACTCTGCAACTTCACACCCCATCGGGGGGAAATTGGCTTTCTAATAAATTATTGGCTTAAAAAAAACAAAATAAATATTGCAAAAATCATATAAAATAACAGACTCAAAAATAACAAACATGTTTTAATAAATTAATTCACTTTTTCTACTAAATAAATAGTTATGTATACATATTTATTTTTCTAAATGAATTTATTTTCATAATAATTTATATACTTTACATAAATTTGTTTCCTCTCCTAAATCAATCTATAGATAGTTTTAAATTTTAACTTAAATTTCCACTCTAAATACTTTATACACATTATTCAGAAGTTCTTTATAAATACTTTATACACATTATTCACAAGTTGTTTAAGTAAACGGTTACATTAAAAAAAATCTCCTAGTTTAGATCAATAACACTTGTGACCATATAAATGATATATATGGTAAATGATAAGTAAAAACGTTGAGAAATTTGAGATCATTCTCCGCGCAAATTCATTTTATCAAGATTGTCATCATTCCCGTTAGATACTGAATTTGAAACATCTACAAAAACGTCCATTCATCAAGGTTGGTATGATTTTCATAGGAAACTGAAATATATACGAGATTATTTAAACGCAAAAGTTTCCATGGGTATCAGCAATGTTGTTGTGCAGTTGAAGCATAAATTAACGGGATTTAGATGACACAAAATATATCAAAGAGTTAATAGCAATTATACAAATTGAAAACAACAATTTTTATGTCTTAAAACATTATATAAGAAAATATCTAGGGAATAATGTTATTGGGTTTATTTATGGTTCAAGGGAGATATTACATCAGCTAAACAAGTTTTACACACACTCAGCTTCTCTCAAAACTGTTTGCCTGTATAGGCGGTACATAGATATAACAGCTCTCAAACAATTTATAAAACTAATTATATTCAGTGACTTGTTTGAACAACAAACTCATTTTAAGGAGTCACTAGATCTACTACCATCCACCAAATAGTGAAAAAATATCCAGAAAACAATGATATTGGATTTATTTATGGTTCAAGGGAGATATTACATCAATCAAACAAAACTTACACACTCAACCTCTCTCAAAACTGTTTGCCTGTATAGGAGTACATGGATATAGCAGCTCTCAAACAATTTATAAACTAATTACATTCAGTGATTTGTTTCAACAACAAACTCATTTTAAGGAGCCACTAAATGTACTACAATATACAAAATAGTAGAAAAATATTCAGGGAACAATGATGTTTGGTTTATTTATGATTCAAGGGAGATATTACATCAGCCAAACAAGACTTATACACACTCAACCTCTCTCAAAACTGTTTGCCTGTATAGGTGTATATGGATATAGCAGTTCTCAAACAGTTTATAAACTAATTACATTTTGTGATTTGTTTCAACAACAAACTCATTTCAAACTCATTTTAAGGAGCCGCTAAATCTACTACAATCCACGAAATAGTGGAAAAACATCCGGGGAACAATGATATTGAGTTTATTTATGGTTTAAGGAAGATATTATATCAGCCAAACAAAACTTACACACTCAACCTGTCTCAAAATTGTTTGCATATATAAATTTACATGGATATAGCAGCTCTCAAACAATTTATAAAAACTAAATACATTAAATGATTTGTTTAACAACAAACTCATTTTAAGAGCCACTAAATCTAATACAATCCACCAAATAGTGGAAAAATTGGTTGCATATCAACAAACAACATTTCGACAAAGAAAATTTGAAGATGTAGAGACCAAACCCTTATCTTCTTCAATTGAAAAAATGTCAACAAAGTACAATAACTTTTATTGATCTACTAAGAAAGCGATCCCTTATCAAATGGATATTTTCGTTACAGTGTGAATACCCATAACATTGCTCAGGGAATCGGTAATATTACTCAATTAGGATGGCAATTTATATACGGTACCTATACTATTCCTTACTCACAACTAGTTTTGAACCTTACACATAACAAATAATAATCCCATTAATATCGGGCGGCTTGATTAATATTATACCAGAGATGTAGAAATGGACACATAACTTACACTTCTCCATAGATTGGAATGCCCGATTATCGCCATTATCACCCACGTATGCGATGGCACTCGCATAGGGTCTCGTTTTCAATTTCCTTCCTGTGGAAGCTGCGGTGACAATTGCAAGCTGCACAAGTCATGGCTGCAGCCGTTCCCTCATCTCCACTAGCCATAAATTCTGCGCAACCATCGACCGCGTAGCCCCCAATGCTGGCAGCGTGATTCTTTTGGCACTCTCCATAGCGCACACCCTTCCTTGATGTAATATCTTCTGCTTTAGCTGTTGAGGTTGAGCCGGCTTCGATCTGCTGGACTATTCCGGACGGTCCCATTTCCTCTACAGATGCTACAGATGCTACTGGTTGAATCTGTACGGATCTTGTTCCGGGCACCTCTGATCTCAGATGTAGAAATACAGATCCTAATTCATCTGCGGCCAAATCTTTAGCTTCTGTATACCGTTGCAATCCCATAGAATTGCTGATGGAAAAAGATCTGGTTGATGTGATTGGCATCCAAGGCTGTACCTCCCAACCTTCCTTATTATCTGCACCGATGAACCTCAACTTATTTCTGACAAACTGCTGGGCTTTTCGTCTCAATCTTTATCGGCGCTCATCGACTGTATTTCTAAATGTGTGAAAGTCAGGGGAGATCGCTCCACTAAATCCTTGTTAGCAGTTCAACGCATGTAGTTCTAGTATTAAACCAGTAACGGAAACTTATAATGGCCAACACATGACATGTACACAATTACAAGAAATGTATTGGAACACCTTAAAAGTGACAGTCATATTTGCACGGCTCCAATGATTGGAACGAGAAAAGGATGTTCCAAAAATACCTGCAATGTTCCCGAGCTAATAACAAGGTTTAGCTCCAAATATCGTATTTGTATTAGGTGGGGACTGAGAGACCTGAATGCCGCTTTTGTTTAGGTAAAATTCTGGAAGGTGGAGACGTTATGTTACTCAACAACCAGACCGAGTTAGTGACGGGTCGCTTTCGCTTTAACATTAAAAGTTAATTTTGGAGTAAACAGACTAGTTTTCCCGGTAAAAAAAATTGGCTTGAATCCGGTAGATTTTTAAGGTAGTCTGAGTTTTTCATAGATAAAAGTTCCATACATTTCAGAACCTTAATCTAAATGTTTTGCTCCATTTTAAACTAACTCAAATACCTGTGAATTGGCTAAAAATTTAAAACCCCAAGTCTAAAACCTGTCCAAAAAATAACTCGAATAACTTAGCCCACTCCATAAAAAAGAATGTGAATAACTTAGCCCACTCCATAAAAAAGAATGTTGGTAAAGGTGTGTTTTCTTTAAAATTCAAAAACTCAGAATTTGGGGATTCGGCTATGTACTTTTTTATTCACTAAATAATTTAAATGGTCAAAATTAAGGAAAATCTTTTTTGTTTATTTAATGATAATATAATTATTTAAAAAAAATTCATGTTATTTGATGATGTAAATTTAAATCTAACTAATATAAAAATCTAAATTATGATTTCCTAAACATAATGATAATGATTATTGTATGCGAAACCCTTGATTAAACTTTTCAAAAATAAATAAAAATTTAATATTATTAAGTTATAAAGTAGTTATAAAATTTATATTAAAATGAAATATTATGTATATTTGTTGTTACTAGAATTGGTTAAAGATAATGTAAAATAATTATTAATAACAAATATTTATGGGGTTAAGTGATTATGTCTAAATTATGTCTAATTTTTACATTAATTCTTAATTAACATTAATTCAACATGAAATATACCCTGTGCATGGAATCATAAAGTGATATATTCATCTTACCTAATCATTCAACATGCGTAGTGAAGCATCATATACATATTCATATTAACTCTTAAACATATGTGCACAATAAATAGAGTAAACCAACACATCATAAGAGCAAACACATCAAAACAAAACAATTTAATGTGGTTCACCCCAACTGAGATACGTCCAAAACAATTGGTTTCTTATATTATTCATTCATATTTAGTCCTTACAAAAGTTATGCACTGCGCTCAAATAAGATACATCATTTCTACCCAAAGTTTCCTAGTCGTTTGTGCATACAGTGCACACTTATCTCATTTCATCATCTGACTCTCCTTTCTCCTCATGTATCTCTTGTTGAACCTATGAACTGTGATTTTTTCACATAGGAACTTGTCGTTTCCCAATTCATCAACTGTAAAATTTCCACAGCTAACTTCTACCCAAAATCCATACATATTTATATATTGATACAAGGGATTAGTCCATTACAAAATGGAACAAAACGTCTAACAACTTCCAACTAATTTTCATCTTCTACAAACACTGACTCCTGAAAATGCACTAACTATCTTAGTTTCCTCTACAGACGCTCCTCCTGCGTGATTCCAAGAACTTGTTTGAAAATGTCATTCTCCAACAGGCCCCTAACACTCACTTGTGGCTCATCACGAGCCACTTCAGGTTTTCTTCTAGGTCTCCATGAACTTCTGAAATGTTTCCCTTGTAGTTGTAATATTTTCCCTTGTTTTTGTTTCTTTCTATAAAATTCCCTCAATCATATCTACAGTAATATGGGTGTTTAAGTGTTCTACACTTTCTTGTACCACTTGCTTGACCATGCCCTGTGAAGCTGCTAGTTCTTTTGTTACCTTGTGGGTGAAATCATGAAGGTGGGTTACACTTTTGCTTGTTTTATGAGAAAAAAACTGTATTTTCACAAGTTATTCAACTTCTGACATATAAAAGTATTTTTTATTTATTTCGAATTTCACTTTACAGTAAAAACAAAACTTGTGAAGAATTGTGTTAGCTTTCTAATGACTGTTTTTCAAATTTTTTTTATCACGATTTGATATGTCAATTTGACAATTGTTAACAATATGTTTCTTAAACATGAAATGAATGATAATGAGTTACTTATTTCTACAACAATGTTTTTTTTTATTAAACTTATGTTTTGAAGAAACAAAATATACTGCAACAATCTACAGAGACTCTATTTTATTATGACTATCATTTTGAATTTAACGGATGAATATTATAATTTCTAGAATTTTTTTAAGTTGACCAAGCTGCAAACATTGCAGAGTTTAAATACATGTTTTTCTACACCTCGTATCTATCTTAATTTTTATGTAAAACTAGAATCTAAATATACCCTTTTGAAAAGAACAGTTTAAGGATTATGAATATATTTTTTTCAAATTTTTTCACTGTATATTTTTTGAGATACCGATATTTCATTTCACCGAATCATAATGTCTGCTAAAAATATTATGTAATGAGTTTTTAAAAAAATTAAATAGAATTAGATAAAAATAACGAAAATGAAAACAAATTATACGAATTGAAAGTAGATTCAATTTTGCAAACGCTGGTATCATTTTCGAAACCAAATTCTCAATGTTTGTAAGAGTCCACAACCTCTGAAGTTTAGCTATGCTTGGGGCATTTCTCTGGTTTCAGTATTCAGTGGCAATTTCATGTTTTCGGCCGAACAATAAATTTTTCGGCCGAAAGAATAAAATTTAACGGAATCCGTTAAATTAAACGGTTTCCCGATCTTTCAGCCGAAAGGCTGTCGAACGAAATCCGATCGTCGAAAAATATGAAACGAGACATCGTATACATTTGAAAATATGAAACGAGACGTCGTTTAAGTTCTTTTCACACCAAATGATATAAATAGGATTGCAACCGAACAAATTTAACACAATCCATCAAATTAACAAAAAGATATGA
>ML780407.1:525636-596182 GCA_009831015.1 Picea engelmannii
ACGAAGTCTTCCAAACATAGAAAACACCGACGACGATCGACATGTTATTAAAGAATATCACTTTTATATAAGTGATGATCGAACACACGACACACATTATATACAACATTGTTTTGATAAATTTTATGATTCATTGAAAGAACACGAAATCATATTTGATCGACATTGGATATGGTCCGATGGGTGTGCGGGTCAGTTCAAATCTGCATTCATATGATTCCTCCAAGATATTTTCAATCTTCTGTGCACGAGCCTGCTAATCCTCCCTCATATGGTTAATCTCTGAGTATAATTTTCTATTTTATTTTATTTCTCCCATCTTTTTTGCTGGTGGTAAGGTGCTCATGAGTTCCTTAAACTTCTTCTCCTTATCCTATGCATCTTGTAGCTACTTCCTAATTTCCTCTAGCTATGCATCTTCTTTTAGTTGAGTCTATACATTTGCGATTTCTTTAAATGAATTGGAACACTCTTCTTCCATACTTCTGATGGAGTGCTTCATTTCTAGCATTCCTCCAAATTGGTAATGTTCATGCAGAATCCATGAATGGGTTCACTAATATTCAACACTTGGTCCTCCGATCAAGTATCATCTTCCTTTGGAATCTATAGAAATTTTTTGTACACTTCCTGCACTATATTTTTCAACCTTCCTACTCTCGGTTCAACCTCATCCTTCTCCATCATAACTTTGATATATTCTATATTCAATGACAACTTATCATTTTTCACTTTGTTCAATTGCATTGTCATTAACTATGCACACAAATGTATCTCCTACATAATGATTATCTGCAAACCCTTTAATACATTCATTGCTAACTCCAACAAGACTAAGTAAAGATGAATTAATGCTTGTGCTTTGTCCTACATCTCTATTGAGGGGAAATCTAACGCTCAATTGATAAATTCATTACTTTACACTCTCCTGATGTTTTTGATGGGTGAGATGTCATCGATTACACCTTTGTGGTCTTCTTCGTACTCTCTATATTCTCTTGTTCTCTTGTTTTAATTGGCATAATCTCAGTTGTCTCCACAATTTGTCACATTGAGGAAATCTATGCTTTCATGTATGAGTACCTTTATTCTTTCTTTTTCACTTCTCTCTCAAAATCCTCCTCAATAGCCTCATTGATTTGATCTACGATTTTTTCTAAGTCATTGTCTATTAGTGCTTGAATGGTCGTTTCCATCACATATTTCCTCTTCTTTAACTACAGGATTGGTTTCCCCTTATCTGTGTCTTTCCTCTTCTCTCACGGATGTGGTATAGTAATTTCTGTACCACTTGGGCCATTTGCTTGGTTCCCCCATCCTTTTTCTTCTTCATCATCTCTTACCTCTTCTATTTCTGGGTGTTGTGTTGCTGGTTGCTCTCTTTCTATTATTGGACTTCTCCACTTGGCATCTCAATCTTCCATAATATGTACCATTTGTTATTGAGTTTCCCTATATATCATGTGAAAAGATTTATGTGTTGGCTCCCTCTTCACTTGAATGTACATATGATGGTGTCCTTCCTTCAAAAATGAAACTCCCTTGTATTCTTATAGCCCCTGCGGTAATATGCATGATGTATATTGAATGCATTATCGAATTACATTCTTATAGTTGTAAAACACAATATTTGTATCCATTTGTCTCTCCCTTTTTGTAGTGTGTGAAAAGTTAGGGTATCTGGCTGCCAAACATGGTTTGTTCATAGTTGACAGAAATTGTGTGTCTTTCGGCTCCGTGCAAGCCAATAATGTTATCAATATTAACAACCATGCATAGTGGAATTCTATTCCCTTGTATTGTGCCTCTCTACAATCCATCAAAAACCAATTGAATAGGAATGTTTCCCATTTTATTTATATTCCTTCTATGCACTTATCTACTACTTCTATCACACTTGTCGACACATTATCCTTGCAAGACTTCCTCAACAATTTTAAATACAATACTTTCATAAAAAACCTGATGCCATCATCTTGATACTCGCTACATCCATCCTGCATGCTCCTCTATACATATAAAAATTATAGTTCATCGTCTCCAACAAAGATTTTGCATTTGCTTCTATGTAAAAAGTGGTAATGGGTCCTCCCCTACCATTGGAAATCATGTTATTCACGCAATCAATTTTGTATCTATGGACACAACTATTTCGAACCATGGATATCCTCCATGGAAACAACTTAACAAAATTTTAACACAAGATTTTATCTCGACACTGCTACCAAAGTGAAGGATCTCTAACAAGCTCAAAATCCTTAATTTCTCCAATGTTGCTGCCAAATCCCTTAGCTCAACTAGGATACATGATGTCTCTATGAAAATGATTGTCCTCGTATATTTTCTTCATGCTAACTCCGATATATTATTCTCATATGATAGGTCTTGATCTGGAAACTTTATATTTCCCATTGTGCTTAACATATATTCTTCAACGATTACACCTAGTGGAATTTATGGCTCCACAAGCTCATAATTTTCTTCCTTTGTAACCTAATTGGCTTGTTGGTTTTCTGGGTAGTATATAATCCTTCAGAAAGTTTGTTGAACTCGGCTCTGACTCAGAAGCTCCTTGGGTTTCTTCCTGTATAGGTGACACTAGTGGCTTACTGCATAGTTTCCTCTTTCTTGATGCTTATGTTGTTTTTACCTTGGGTGGTTCCATGTCTCTCTACAACACACTTCCTTCAACAGCTAACTCCTTTGGCTCCATGTGTGTTTTCTCGGTTCTCTTCTCTCACTACTCCCAAACGACAATAAATATTTTTCGTCGACCCCTCAATTTATTTTATAACTTGTCGCAAATTGTTAGTTTCCCTTATTTTCCCCGAAACATGTAGGTTAATCAATCTTTTACTCTGATTTAATTCTTTCCATACTCTCCAATAAATTTAAATTATTCGGTGGATCATGGTCTAGATATTTCAAGTCTGTCACAATCTCATCGTTGCTTTCCATTTATGACTACGCATATCAACTACTTCACCATTATGATATATCTTTAATGCGTATTTGATCATGTCTTTTTTTTAATGCATTTCCTCCCCCTCTGCTCAGATCTCTTTTTCACTTCACTCCTCCTTCCTTCACACAATTCCTTCCTCTTTCTACATCTTTGAAACATTTTTTGGCTTTATTTCCTTACTCATTTAATCTTATGCATCACTTCAACCTTCAAATTATTTTATTTATTTTCTTAGTTTATTTTTATTTCTGTAATATACTATAATAGAAGTTCTATGGTACACATACTGTATGCTCATACTAGTGGGTGAAAGTACAACTGTCCCTATAGCATTTCAACCTGCTACCATTACCTAGTCCTTCCACAAATTCTCCATTTAGTTTCTCCAATTGATCAACACATGCAACTGTCACAAATCTGATCACATATGGACCTAACCAATGAATCTGAAACTTTCCATGGCACTGCAAAAACTTGTTGTCATAGAGAAAAAGTAAGTCTCTTTCCTGTAACTTCTTTTCTTTAATTTTCTTGTCATTCCATGATTTCTCATGTGCTTTCTTAGTTTTTTTATGGAAACCTGCAAAAAACCAGTCTTCTTCCAACTCTAATATCTCTGACAGTCTCTTCTCCACTGCGCCAAAATATGTAAGCTCTGTCAGCACCGTAACACACAGGCTTGGTATTGTGAATTCCATAGGCATAACAATTTCTTGCAGATGCATTGTTCTGAATGGGCTATTTCCCTTCATATTATTAATTATAGTCCTATAAGTGCATAACACTGATAGAATCCTCAATTCCCAGTCATCTCAACTCACATTACGTTCNCCCCCCCCCAAACATTATCTTATTGACCAGATATCTCAGTGAAAACTGACCTGTATCCAATATCCTATGTATCTCTAATTTCACATTTTCCTTATACATCAGGTCTAATTTGTATGGTCTCTGCTTCACTAGCTTAGCATCTGGCTTCAAGGGGATATTAATCTCTGCTAACTCCCCAATAATCCCTTTCATCTCTGAAAACGTATTGGGTAAAATCATGAAGATGGGTAATAGTTTTGTTTGTTTTATGTGATATTTTATTTTATTTTGATAGGTTCTTCAACTTCCGGTAAAAAAAAGTATTTTTTTTATTGAGAATTTTACTTTACTGTAAAAAACAAATTCTGAAGAATTTTGTTATCTTTCTACTGACTATTTTTCAATACTTGTTTTAGATTTGATATGTCAATTTGGCAATTGTTTGATAGTATGTTACTTAAAATTGAGGGGAAATATAATGAGTTTTTTTCCCCAACAATGTATCCATTATTAAAAAAAAAAATTTGAGAAATGAAATATACTGCAACAACCTATAGAGAGTATATTTTGTGATTACTATAGTCTTGAATATAACAAATGAATATTATAATTTCTAGAAATTTTTGAACTTGACCAGTCTGAAAATGTTACATATTTTAAACACATGTTTTCGCCCACCATGTATCTATCTTAAGTTTTATGTAAAAGTAAAATATAAAAATACCTTTTTGAAGAGAACAATTTAAGGATTATGAATATATATTTTCCATAATTTTCCACCATGTATTCTTAGAGATATGGATTTTTCATTTGACTGAATCATAATATCACCTAAAAATATTATGCAGTGATCTTTTTTATAAAACTAAATAAAATTAGATAAAAATAATAAAAATGAAAACAAATTATATCGAATGAAAGTAGATTCAATTTTAAAAATGTTGGTATCAATTTTGAAACTAAATTATGAGTATTAGTGGGAGTCTGTTACCTCCAAAGATCAAGTAAGTTGGAGAGAATTTGCATTTTCATGCAAACAATTGCATTTTTCAGGTTTTCGTCGGAAATATTATTTCGGCCGAAACCTAGTTTTTAACGCAATTCGTTAAAAATAAACCTTTCGGTCGAAATATTCTTACCGCAAGAAAAAAAATTGTTCAAAAAACATTGTACATGAATTTTTTAGGGTGTCATGAGGGCGTCGTTCAATTTAACGTGCAAATTTTCGACTGAAAAAATTCCTAACATTTTTTCGGCAGAAAAAATGACGTTATGAATTTTGGAGACCCGATTCACACAAAACTGTTACCCATCTTTATGATTTTACACTATTTGGAAATATGTCTTGATATTGATGTAGTAAATCAACTATATTCTCAATAGTTTCATCATTCCAATAGTCTCCTATGTTCGCAAACATCAAATTATCTGATGTACCAATATTTACTCTGTGCATTCCTAATGGTTTTGCATACAGGACATATTCATGTTGTGGAACTTCTATTGCATGTTCTCCTTCGGTTTCTGTTATTTGTACATTTTTTTTATCTTCGTCCTCCTCTTGGTCATCTTCATGAAAATTATAATAGTGCAAAACTTCCTGAATTGTTGTGGTAGTTGTATGTCTGCTACATACAAGTACTAGTTATATTGAGTCTTCTAATGAAAAAACCATGTTCTAGATAACCTACAAATATGATTCAATCAATGGAGCGTCATCCTTAAAACTAAAATTTACCTTGAAATTATGATTTAATTCTTTGGAGTTTGTAGTTTCTTTGCGCACTTCCAGTTCCACGTACCAATTCTTCGGGATTGTGTCCAAGGTGTATACAAACAAGTGTGTCCATTTTTTATTAGCAAATTTATTCCATGTTGAAATTTATTATGTAACATGCTCCATGAGACAACTTAATCATGTATACTTTTGCATGGTAACTTCATTCCTTTTCCCCTAACTTGACTTGTAATAGAATTTTTCACTGCTACCAATATCTTACTCTCTTCGTATGCACAACCCGCCATATTGTCAAGGTTTCTTTGAGCATAATGTATAAAAATAGTAATATTTTCTAATATGATATTTGTAATTCAAATTATCTTATAAAAGAAGCTACATTGGTTAGTTTGTCATATGTTGGAGGATCACATACCTCAGTTCCAATCCATTACAATGCCTCAGGAATCCGAGCACATTTCCTTCTTCACACTTCATGCAATCTCTATTTCCAATTATCCAAAGATTCCTTTGAATATGATGTGAATGAACTATACTTATAGAATTAAGTACACCATTGGTTGTAGTATTCACACAATCGTCCATCCACGTGGTCATATTATACAAGTTGTTGATCTATTTTCCCTTTAGTGGTTATATGTATCTTCTTCCTTCAATAGCGTCCAATGGTACAATAACCTTCAATTGGTGTACTTCAAATATAATTTGTTTCTTCTTTATATCAATGATAGTCTAGTTTTCAAAGGTCCAATCAAGTCCAATTAGTGCTAGGTAAGGGGTGATACCATATACTATCTTGATTACTTCAAATTCCGTCAAGATGCACATTCGATCAATACTAACACTTACCACTATTAGTCTTCCAATTGGAACAATATTATGCTCGTTTTCTAACTCAAATAGATAGGATGCCGTATCAACTTTGAATTACCCATGATATTCGAGGTCTTCTTTGAGATAACATTCACATCGGAGCCTAGATACAAAATAATATTTCCCATCACATAGCTTCCTATTTGAGCATTGAGGTGAAACTCCCTATTCATGTTCTTCTTCCAATGAACTTTGTTAGCTTCTTTATGTGCGATAGGTAACTATTTCTCATAGGTGAAAGGGTTGATAATTCCTCACAACATACTCAAAATAGACTCATCCTTACTTAGCTCTAAATTTTTTTTAGAAAAATATTCAAATTTCTTACCTTATAAACTTTGCTTTATGAATGGTGGTAGACTAGTGGCATATCATATACTGCTGGTCTTTCATACAAAGGTGGTGTGATTGAAGTCGATGCTATCCATTCTTCTCCTATTATTTCCTTCCTTGCTCATGTATATGTCTCTTTCTCTTTTCTAGGGTCAAATAATGAAAGAAGTTATATTGCTTTTCTGACCCATTGGTGGCTCCTATTTACTTGATATGTTAAATCGAATATGTTTTTCTTTCCTTCGCGTGTAACCATTGTTATCCTAGATTGTTCATCGTGAAAATTTGTTGCTATCATCTGTATATTCCAGCTCCTATTTTATTTCCACTTTGCGATCAGTTGTGGGAAATCCTCTATTGCATGGTCTATTTTTTTGCAATATGTACATGTTTCGCAAGGTTTCAAGAAGTCTCACACCAAATTTCCAGGATGATTTCATCTATAAAATATAATTGGTCCTCTTCCTCTACCGAATTCTTCTCTTTTGTGGCCTCAAAACCCTCCTCTTTCTCCTTTCTTACAACCTCTTAGAGTATTATAATACAGAGCTCTTACTTTAGATTCTTCTCCGTAGACTTTGTAGGCATCTGCAATATTCTCTCTCATCAAATCAAATACACAACAATCCTTCTTTTCATGTACGAAAGACTTTCCAAATTTACAAAATAGTTTTTTCACAATACTCTGATACTTTTGCATCAACAGGAAAGTAGTAGGGTGATGACCCATAATTTTGTAAATCTCTCACCATACCCCTAGTGGATTCAAAGATCTTGTATTCAAATAGTGTTGAAGATATGGATATTAATCCTTATAATGACCTCCTATTGTACATGTGATACAACAGACCTCCTCACATTTTTCTTTTCCTTTCGCAACTTCCTAAAACTGAATAGTCACCACTGCTAACTATGACTGAACTTGAGCCTTCGTCGCACCATTTTCTCCTACTGAGGATGCTTCTAGTTTCATGGAAATTTCTACAACATTCGAATGAGATAGAATATTTTGTTGCGTCAAAGGACAAAATATACCCGTCAACATTCTTGCAATAAATCACTGACTATGTTGTTCATATGGAATTTGGAATGTCAATTGATCCTTCAATATATTGAATCTTTGATCATGGTCCCACACTAATTCATTCACTATATTCTTGATCTCCTTTATCAGTGTAATGCACTGCGACTTGAACTTAGATTTCTAAAACTCTTTCAATAGATATTGTCTTACCTATAACAATCTTCTAGTCTGTCTCGCATGTGTCGTAGTCTGATATTTCATGTACCATAGTAATGTGTGATCTCTAAATGGCGTTTCCAATTGCGCAATATTTGCATCATAATATTTCAAGTTATTCATAGTCTATATTATCTAAATAATGAACAAATGTTGTTCTTGATCCTTTGTCCCCACTCCATGGAAGACAAGAATTCTTAAAGTAGGATCTACCCCTGCCATCATGTTTTGCGCAATATTATTTCTTGATAAGACCAACTAATTCTAACTTGCCATACTACTTCCACTACTCGTACTACTTTTACTATCTTTACTTCCTTCACTAAATAAAATTGAGAAAGATTATGATCTTACCTAGGTTCTTGGAAATGCACATAGGGTCATGGGTTTGATGTAGAGATTGATTTGAGTGGGATTTTATTCTATTGGACTGATCTAAATGATTTTTTCTTCTTTGTGCAAAATTCCTTCAATATGGAGTATCACACTAGTGTTTGTTTCTTCAATATCACTATGCTTCCCGTATCTCTCAGCCACAATCCTCTTCTTATTCAGTCAAAATATCTTACCACTATGCAATACTCCAATATCTTCATTTGTCACACCATCTTGTTCTATCAAAATCAACATCCCATTTGTTCTTCATTCCTTCTCTTCATTCCTTCTATGTGCATGGTGGCAGTTTTCTACTAGGGAAATCAGATTTCATCTTAATAATTACTTGTCACACAATAATATATTAATCCAAGTAGATACCAGCTTCAAGTATCTCCTACGTGTTCCCTTAAATAATCCCCTTTCAGCAACACTATACAACTGAGTACAATCTATGGAAACTTCAATAATGTAACCTCCCAACACACTTTCTAGCCAGTAACCGATTACGTGTGATACATGATTTCTTATAGTACTGAATTTCCAAATTAATTCAAGAGTTCAATTTCTTAGAATAACAGTGAAAAATATTTTGATCTGTTGAACTAATCTCTGGATCCACTTTACGTAAATATTCAAAAAACCAGCAAAGAAAATTTCATGCAAATATGTAAACACATAACTTTGTAGCCATTTCTCTCGACTGATCCATGAATTATTGTTCTGATCTACATAAAAATTGATCTCCTTTGTATCCAACCATTGTTTGATCTCCTCTTTAGTAGGTCTCGAATCCCCACTCAGTCGCAGTTTTTGGTCCCAACAAAGGAACCATTTTTTGGGGCACAATGGGAAGACTCTAGGTTCAACATTAATTCATAAAAAAACATAAATATATCGGCCTTTTTAGCATCATCCACAATTAGGTGAAGTATCGCATGAGATACCTATGGGGGATGAAATAACTAGGCTTTCATATTCATTAAGGGAATATGGATCGTTCCGACATTTATTTCTGACTTAAATTCATTTAGTATGAAATATACCTTGTGTGTGGAATCATAACAACATAATAATGTATGACAAATTCATCTTACTTAATCATTCAACATGTATGTGAAACCATCTGATATATATTCATATTAACCCTCAAGCAGATGTGTCCAATAAATAGAGTAAGACAACACATCATGACGGTAAACACATCAGAACAAAAGAATTTAATGTGGTTCACCCCAACTGGGATACGTCCACAATGATTGGATTCTTATATTATGCATTCATATTCAGTCCTTAAAACATGTGCGCACTGGACTCAATAAGATACATCAATTCTACCTAAAAAGCCCTAGTCATCCATGGATGTAGTGCACACTTTGCTCATTTATTCATACAACTCTCCTCGCTCCTCATATCTCTCTTGTCGAACCTCAAAACTATGAAATTTTCACCTAGCAACTAGTCTTTTCCCAACTCATGCACTCTAAAATTTCCATAGCTAACTTCTACCCAAAACCCATACATATTTTTAGATTTATTCTAGGCCTCAATGCATTACAAAATGGGCCAAAATGTCTAACTACTTCCAGCTAATTTTTGTCTTCCACATGCGATGACTCCTGCAAATGTGCTAACTTTCTTCCTTTCCTCTATGTGCACTTCTCCTTAGTTGACTTATCATGCAGTTTTATCTTGTGTGATTCCCAAAACTCGCCCCAAAATATCTTGCTCCAAGAAGATGTGCATATTTTTGCATTTGTAACATAGACACACAATAATTAGGGAATCTATTAAGAAAATTAAGTAAGGTGAGATTCATTTAAATCATACATCAATATATTATTAGACATAATTTCTTCTATAACTAGACATCATGAATTAGCTAACCATGCACTGAAATTTAAGGATCGACACTAATTGATGCAGGAGCATCCACATTTTGATCAAGCGAGCCAGCGTGCGGAGAAAGAGAACACAGCTGGACAGGCCAGCACGTGCATTTTTTATTTGCTTGTAAAGTTGTTGCGCCGCCGTTTGAATGAAGGCATTCAAAGCCGAGTGCACTTGTAATATATTGTAGATAAGAAGACATTAAATAGTTTTAATGCTGGTAGATAGGGTTAGCTGAAGATTAGACAATTTTTACTCTTCGGAGGGAAAACGAATATAGGCACCCTCCTTGTACATTGTATTATCATCATCCTGATGGTTATAAAGCATTAGCATAGACAGAAATAGAGGACAGAGCAGAGAATTTGTGAAAAAAAACCCCATGTACAGATTGAATTAATAGAAGGGAGCTCTTGATTCAATTCCATGGTTGTGTTTGAATTGTTTGTGTTGTTGATGTTATGATGTTGCATACTTGCTTCTCTTTATGCTTATATTTTATATGCTGCATATGTGATTGCATATCAGGTTTGTAACCTGAGAGAATGAGTGAATGAGTTTCAATTGTTTCTCTGTTTGTGCCAGGAGATTCCTACCTAGAGTGCAGTCGAATTCCTCTACATAGAGTGCGTTGAGGAGGCTCTATAGTTAAACTCTCATTCTCGTTCAACCCGGAATTGATTTGGATTATTCGAGCCGTGCAGGTGAGTGCAGGTCGAACTGCACTTCCAGTAGCAAGTCTGGAAGGGAAGGGTCGGGATTGCTGTGACTGTGGACGCACAGAACCGGAAAATCTTCAGCACCGTCAAGGGTTAGTGAAGGTCGAGGCGTGAGCACAGGGAACGTGTTTGAGGGAGCTCTGAAGGAGTCAGAGTCAACAGAAGCTCAAGGGGGGATAGCGCCTTAACTTCTCAGTGGGAGCAGACCCCGGTGAAGTTCATACAGAGTGAAGGTGGTAAAGAGGAGAACTCTTCAAGAGGAAGAGAATCGACGACTTGAACTTCTGAAGGAAAGGAGTCTTCAAGAAACAGGCAGAACCCGTTGGCCATTGTGCATCGACATATCGGGGTTGGCGAGTGTGAGCATTGCATGCACGTCGTGATCGCAAGTCGTGATTTCCCGACCTAATCGGAACCGTCGATCATCGAAAGGACAGGTGGCACGAGATCCCGAGGAGTCGGGACTCGACACTTCGGCGTTTTCGAAGTCGAGGGGAACACAGAGGAACAACGAAGTCCCGAGTCGCGAAGGGTCCCACGGAGACGGAACAAAGGGAGACACGTGGCATCGCGCTTCAGCATTCGGAGTTTGAAGGGTGAGAGAATCGTCACCTATCATCTACCAATTTCTCGATAGGGAAAACCCCGATACACAGAGGAGTTGACCGTTGACCTCAGGGATCGGGGTTCGGAGTTTCAATTTGCACGAAGGTGAGCACAAGGTTCGCGAGTCCGCGAAACCCAATCTCCCGAAGCACGAAGGGAGGATCGTCAAAAAGACTGTGGGTAAGGAACTCCCAAGGGAGTTGGAAGAGCTATCGACTCTTTGGGCCATAGTGAAGGAGAAGGTCCTGGTGGAGCGACCGTCCGTAGAGGGGCAGGTCACGTCACTAATCTATGAGGATTCACCTATCAGTAATGTGGACACAATAAAGTAATGGGAATTTGCTAAGTGTTGAAGGTAAGGTGAATGACTTGAAATGGACACTACACATATTATAATTGAACTACTTGTTACTATAATTGGACATTGCATGGGTAGCTAACTATGTGTTGAAATACAACAACTAGATATAAGATATTCTTAATCATCTACTAGTAATATGGACACAATAAATATATGGGAATATGTTAGGTTCTCAAGGTGAAGGGGTTTTAATGGATAGTAAATAATATTTTAAATGTTTTCACCTAGCTAGGAGAGTGCTAGGTATCGTAGTCATTTGGCAATACTTGATAGACATATGTATGGCTCATTTTGAGTGTATCCTTGACCTTGGATAGATATCTACCATAGAAATTAAATTGTTAATGTTAAGATGTTAACCTTAACCTTAAAATTGAAGTTGTTATATGTTGTAGGGAAGGTCAAGGGCCTTGAAATGGTCAGTAAACAAGTTACAATATCTCTACTTTGTGCTAGAATTGGACCCCATTAGATATCTGTATAGGTGTTGAAATTAAATTATATGATATAATTTATATGCATATTTATCGTTCAATAAAGTAGATAGAATAAAAATAGGGGAAGTTGTTAATAATTATAGGTAATATGAAGGGAATTGCAAGGGGTAGTGTATAACATATAATCATTGTAAATGCTACTAGAGTTTGAGATCATGCGGTATGTAAGCATGTGTTACAATTGAAGGAAAAATTATATTGTGTGAGCATTTGTTCGTTGTTAACATATACAAAACAAAAATAAGGTAAGTTGAACTCAATGTTGCAACAAATGTGAACAACCTTGGAATTGTAACTACATATGTTATAATAAATCTAATTCTTGATAGAATTGGATATTATTGGGTAGTAAACCATGTGTTGAAATTCAAGAAATGAATCCAAGATGTACATAGTCATTTTTCTCTAACATAATAATAATAATAATATGGAATTTTGTGAATTGTACATTAAGAATTGAAAGTAAGATAAGGTTCACCTTGCAATTTGCAATGACCACTACACGTTTTTTCATCAATTTAAACTATCATTATAATTCAACATTGTGGAATAACTAACCATGTGTTGAAATTAAAAACTCCAAATCCAATTTAATTTTATGCATCTATCAATCAATGTTTAACAATATTGATACATATAGCTAATACAACATGCTCATAAGGAAACCCTAGCGCTTTGTAAAGCTTCCTCTTCAATTTGTTGCATGTCCTGACCTGCCTGTTTTTGAACCTGCCACCTGGACCACACTGGTACGGTCAGACCCAGGGGACTCAGAAGACAGGATCAGTATGGAAGGGGGGGAAGCCCCCTCGTACAACAATGTAACAACCAATGATAGGGTGAGAACAAGATCCAATCAGCCTACCTTTGAGCCGCCGTCGCATCAAAGAGAGAAACTCCTAACAAGAGAATAGGGGCTCATAAAAGAAATGGATGTGGAGCCAAGAATATCTCATCGAAAGGAATCTCATGGATGGGAACTTGGTAAATGCATTCCTAAGTCAAAAAACCCCCTAGATATCTCATTAGCTCGACAAAGGTAGTTGAACACACATAGTTCATGAGAGAGTATGCCTTAATCGACAAGTTCTTAGGACTCTGACCCTCTGAGTGTGACTTAACACGATGGATTAAATACTGGTGGAACCCTAAAGGAAACTATGAGGTACAACTCAACTCCAAAGGATTTTTTACAATTATACTTTATAATCTAGAAGACAAGGACATAATCTTCGACAATAGGTCGTATTTCTACAACTTGATAGGGTTATTTCTGCAATTATGGATAGACCACTTAAGCCCCGAAAAGGAAGACTTCACAATGGCTGCAGTCTGAATCATTCTATAATTCTTTCCACATGAGTTTTGGCTAGAAGAGATACTTATGGGAATACAAAACACAGTGGGACGATATGTCAAATCGTCGGAAGCTACAAAGCAAAGAAAATACACCTCCTATGCCAAAATCTGTGTTTACACAGAAATCTCAAAATATTTAACTCGTTCAGTTACCGTGGAATATCAAGATGAAGATTGGAACCAAACAATAGAGTATGAACACATCCCCTTTTGATGCAAAAAATGCCATGAGCATGGCCACATCTTTTGAGATCGCCCCCTAAATGACCAAGGGCATAAAGCTAGAGAAAACCAAAAAAGAAAATGGCTTTACCATGGCCATAGGCCAGAAAAAGAACCCTCCAAGGAAGAAGAATCCAAACACCGCTCTAAAGATTACCACCAAACACTCCTATGATATTCTAAATCAACCATTGGAAGATGAAGATATCCAGGACCCACACAAAGTGAAGAACCAAGAGAAAGGGAAAATCCAAGCCGCACACACCTCTACACAAAGTAAAGAGGCTAACCAAGAAGACAAAATGGGGGAAAATGGGGACACTAAGATGCAGTTGGACGAACAAGATCTAGCGGACATATATATTGAAGAACTCGAGGAAGCTCTCAACCGAAAGGATCAACAAACCATCCCTATAGAACAACTTCGAAAGGTTCACAAAGTTTTCTTAGACTCCACAACAGGATCCACATTGTGACTGGATATAGACATAGATCCAAGCACAGACTCAAAGCGCGTTCTATGGTAAAACGAAAGATGGGGATGCAAATCTTCCTAGCAGCTCATCAAAGAGGCAGGGAATATCATGCTCAACTCGAACTAGGTCGATAGGCTCTTGGAGGGATACCTCCACCCACCTCCACAATCATCATGATGAAGATCATAACTTGGAATATCAGAGGACTCAACTGTATATTCAAACAAAGGATCCTCCGAGACTGTATCCGTGCAGAAAATCCAGATGTTCTCCTATTATAGGAGAAAAAATGTGTTGGAGAAGAATCATAAACTATCTTCCATCATAGCTCGTAAAGATGCGATTTCATTCATACTGATTCCTCTGGTGCACATGAAGGATTAGCAATTTTATGGAACCCCAAGACTGTCACAATGGATCGGCGCTTCTCTACCATAGGAATTCTCATGACACACTCCACGGTCACAGGGTCGACCAAGGAAGGATCCATTACAAATGTGTATGGACCGTAGAGCCCACAGGACAAAGAAAGCTTCCTGAAAAGGATAAATCACATCGGAACACTTTTGAGCACACCTAGCTGGGTGCTGGGAGGAGACTTCAACATGAAACTTACTCTAGAGGAGAAAACCAATGGCACCAAAAGGCTTGAGAAAGACAGGTTCAAAATCCTCATTGACCAGCTAAATCTAGTAGATATGGAAACCCAAAATAAAATTTTCACCTGGTCCAATCAAATATCGAGACATTAGCAGTTGGCATGACGACTAGACCACTTCCTTGTAATGGAATCCCTGCTAGAGGAGGACCCGACCATGGAGGCCAACATTCTTCCAAAAAAAGGCTCGAACCACTGGCCCATATCTTTTTGTTTGGACATAGGAGAAACACAAAAATTAAAACTTTTCCGTTCTGAGAAATTCTGGCTCTCCCACCCTAATTTCCATTATCTAGCAAAGTCTTGGTGGGCCCAAGCAGAGATAGAGCATGGTACCTACATGTACAAATTCCAGCAGCGCCTCAAAATCTTCAAACAACATCATAAGCGTTGGAATAAAAACACCTTCCGGAAAATATTCTAACGCATGTAGGAGATTGAAAATAGCCTGGAATATCTACAACGAACCTTCATCTCAAGAACCAGAACCACATATTTAATGAAGGAAGAGGAGGATCTTCAAGTAGAATTAGAAGAACAAAAAAACCAAGAAGAAATCGCGTCAGAAATCCAGTGTGCAATGGCTTAAGGAGGGCGAGAGGAACACAAAGTTCTTCCACAAAGAAATGGTGCATCTCAGATACAAAAATCGTATCACCCAACTGAAGGATGATCAAGGAAACCCTATAATAGAAGACAACCATATTTCCGAGGAACTAAACACCTACTATAAAGAGCTTCTTATGGAAACCAATGAGGAAACCAACGAGGACACGGAGGAAGAGATTTAGAAAATAACCAGGAACATACCCTCGCTAGTAACTCAAGAGCAGAATGAAGATTGAATGAGGCCGATCACCAAAGAAGAAGTGGACCATGTAGTCAAATGAATTCCCTCAGGGAAAGTGCCTGGTCCAGACGGCTTCAGCATAGAATTCTTCCATCACTGCTGGAATTTAATCAGGGAAGAGGTTTTGTAGGTTGTGGAGGAATCCAGAACCTCAGGTCAAGTCGTCTCTTCCCTCAGTTCCAGTTTTGTCACTCTCATCCTGAAGGAGGAGAAAGTCACTCATCCCAAGCAGTACAGATCGATTTCCTATGCAACGTCATCTACAAAATCATCACAAAGGTGATACCCACACGTCTCAAGTCGATCCTCCCTTTTCTCATCTTCGAAGAGCAGGCAGGCTACGAGGAAGGCATACAAATCATCGACAGTGTCATCCTAGAAGATTTCGTAGAGGAAGATACTTTTCCAGTGAGTTCATTCGATTATCAAACGGCAAGCTCAGTCGATTCAGGCGGAGATGGGCGATTTGTGGGGCAGCAGTGCTACGTCAGCCTCTTCCCTTCGATCGCATAAGGAATACCCAATTGAATACGGCGTTCTGGTATAATTTGGACCCGGGAGTTGGATACCAACCATACGCATCTGGTCATGTGCATTATCATTAAGACTACGGAGAGAAAGGTACATACCCATCATAAGATACATCGGATGTCCAGAAACATTGCATTCCACCACTGGAGCCGATCAAAATTTTTTGAGCTATCAGTCGAACAGACACTGTTCTCTCCAGCAGATGCTCCCAACAATCCGGACTTGTAATAGGCGCCTTAAAGATTATCATATAAACCATGGAGCTTCACATGTATCGAGAGACAACAAGTCGCTGGCCGAGCTAATCCATGTAGATTTGCTTTCGGGCTAGACGAACCGTTGACGGTTTTGAATCCATGTAGATCCAGTAAGAGATAATCCATGTACATTTGCTTTCAGGCTAGAGGAGCCGTTGATGGTTTTGAATCCAGTAAGCTTGCCATCATTGTGCCGTTATGTTCATTCGCACATTATTAAGAGCTTAAAGTTCCGCACATCGTTAAAAACTTAAAATGTTGAAATTCATTAACGATTTTGTAACATAAAGACTCATGTGCTATCTATAATTTCAACCGGAGGGATGTCTTCACCATCTAATTGAAAAATGCTCAAATTTGTTTCATATGAACTTAATACCAGCATCATAATTTCTTCTTCTCAACATATGAACTGAGAACCAGCATCATAATTTCTTCTTCGCATTTTTTCTGTTTGTTGTGAAGAGCAAACTCCCGAACTGAAACATGCCACGACAATCAAGTAGTCCTTGAATCTCACAAGAATGTATAATGCATTATCCTGAATGTATAATGCATCAGACTTTTCCCAGAGAGATTTCGAACAGGAATTGACAGAGGTTATAGAATATTCATGAAGCGTGTTCTGCTGTAGAAGATTCAACGGACATTTGAGTGAAAATTCACAAAAAGGAACAGTTAGTTTACATCAGTGAATATGGGATCATCCCATAGACCTGTCGGGTCAAGGAATAGACACTGGAACTAAACCAGGAGTTTTAATGGAGTTTCTCAAAAGGCGTATGCGATCATCAGATGGAAAACCTAGGAATCATCACATAACTCTCCAAGGGCCAAAAGAAGATGGAGTGCTGTGGCCTGCAACAGCGAGTTTGAGGTATGTTTCCTAGAGACAAGCTGGGGCAATTCAACGTTTTCTCTCGGAGCTTGGGGTGGAGAATTTTCTATCGGACCGACCTCGTATCAAAACAATCTTGAAGTTACAAGAGTTGTCGGTTTCAACATTGAATTAAGCTTAAACTTCGTTCACAATATCATTTTTTTACCGTTATTTCGATTTGAAAATGGTTAGTAAAAACTAAACTCCACATGATCAACCTATATCTATTATCTATGAAGATTCCCAACACCACTTTATCATTCTAATAAAGACCGGCAAGCCCTATCAGGTTAAGTTTATCATTATAATGGTGGCAAATTAGTTAGATCACAGACGAAGATGACGCGGTATTAGAAGCGTGAATGACCTATCCCAATTCTTTATAGTTTCCGACAGCTCATGAAAACATGGGTTAACACAGAGTCCGTTTCACGTCAAGGTGTCCCTTGTTCTTATAAGGAACAATCCCCGTGATATGAAGTCTAAATTATTTTTATATGGTAAAAGAGTTTGTCATGTAAAATATATTTGTTGGAAATTTTGAAATTCTGTAGAATTTTATTTTATAAATAATTAAAAACAGTAAATAAAATTGACAATTCCCGTGATATGAAGTCTAAATTATTTTTATATGATAAAAAAATTTGTCAGATAAAATATATTTGTTGAAATTATTTACTTTATAAATAAAATAAAAATAGTAAATAAAATTGTTATATCTATTGAAAACTTTTAGGTTAATCAGTTTGTAATAAAAAATATTTAATGTGAGGATTTGATATTATAAACCTAGTATGTCATTGTAAATCATTAAAGCTTTGATTAAAATTAATTATTGATTAGCCTTGTTTCCATGTATTGAGAAAGTATTTAAATGACATTTTGTTTAAATAAATCTGTAGCAAATTACTTTTCATTTATGAGAAGAAAATGTTTATATCATAAAAGAAAATTTATTTGTTTTTATGTATTTTGAGAATTATACATGGAATCATAAAACAATTATTTGGGTGGTAAGAAGAAGTGTTCATACATTCTTCTAGACACTTTCTCCTACCATCTACACCCCATTCTCATGTAAATGCACATTTTCTCTCGCATATCATGGTGGGCATGTGGGGAAGAGTGTGCATTTGAAATGCACATTTTTCCCTCCACTTAAATGCACACATTCTCCCCCACCCTCATATAATAGTGGAGGCGGCAAGAGAATGTGTGGTCATTTCAAATGCATAATATAACTAGGTGATAGAAGAATTTATTTTTTATTTCAAAGCTATAAATAAAATGTATGAAAATATAACATTGTGAATTCAAAGGAGTGCATAGAATGTAAAGTCATTCCAAGTATTTTACCTTTACAATACCTTGGAAATTTTCATGTACATATTATGCGAACATATTCAATGCTCAATCACAAACTTATCATGGGAGCATCTTCAATACTCAATCACAAACCTACTCAACTATATGATATGAAATCAACATAAACTTAAAAATTAAATTGGGAGAATAGAAGTACAACATAGGATCACACTTTACATAACCAAACTCAACAATATCTTTAGATACTAGAGTATGGTGATACAAGAATATGGTGCATGTGAAGTCATTATTTTGTGTAGATAATACTAAACTAAAAAAACAGAAAATACCTAGAAAAATATTAGTTCAAGCAAAGAAGTCATTTTTTCTTAAAAATATGTCTTTTCCCAAAATAAAATTGTCACTAACTTACTGCAACTAAAGTTTATATAAAAATTTGTAATGAAACTTGCTTTAACAAATCAACACGATAGAAAATCTTTCATAATTGTTAAGCATACTCTAACAATTCAATGAAAAAATAACTAAATATAAAAAATAAGTACACTTTTTCTGTGATTCTTTAAAAAAACTACTAAAAATACTCGAAAGCTTATCTCATTCAGCCATATTCATAAACCATATATTTAATATACTACCATTTATTAATCTACCTATTAAAATCCATTACAAAACTTACTCGTGCCATCTTCATAAATCATATTTAGTATGTCATCATGCCATCTTCATAAAACATCTTTAATATATCACCATTTATTAGTTTGTATATTAAAAACTATTATATTTAGTATGTCATCATGCCATCTTCATAAAACATCTTTAATATATCACCATTTATTAGTCTATCTATTAAAAACTATTACAAAGCTTACCCATTCCATCTTCATAAAACATCTTTAATATATCACCATGTATTAATTTACCTATTTTACTATATAAAGAATATAAATTGGCTTTTTAATAAATATTTTTTTTTTAAGTAAAAAGGGAAGAACCCGTTATATTATCATTGTCGAGTTACAGAGTCTGTTTACGATGCCAGCTATCTCGCCTAAGAAGGAAACCAAGACAACTGGGCATTCTATGTCATTTGTTTCCAAGCAAACAAAACTATCAGAGTGCAGTCATGTCCGAAGGAAACCAGGATGCCTAGCCATTAAGTTCAATCTATGTACTGAAAACCTAGTTGCAACATAACTAAGATCTAACTGGGCGAAAACCTGGTTCGGAAACAAAAAAAGATTGCTAACTAAGAACATCACTGAACCTTTTATCCATCCGGCTCGTCCTCGTCCCCGTGCCTTCGCCATCCTATTGGAAACACATAAGCTTGTGCACACGTAGGGCATTGCCTTTTCGAGAGAGTCCTGGAGTGAGCAGCGAACAACATGTCGAGTCGATGGTTGATTCGAGCTATGTGAAATATTTGATCATCCAACAGGCTCCGCATATCAAAGATTAGAGCTAGGTACCCGAGATTGGTGAAAGGATGCTGGTCCTGCCAATTGCCGTCAGCAGAGGCTAAGGGAATTGGCCCCATTGCTCCTTCTCTTACATGTGCTTCGTTGTCTTGATGTGCCGGTCGGTTGAAGAGCTGAGTCGCCTCCTTCATAGGTGCACTAGTGGGTGAGTCGTTTCTTCCTTTTGCGCAAGATGACATGTCTTCTTCAACATAGCAGGTGGTGAATTCCTCTGCCAGGTGAGTTGCACTGGAGCCAAGTGGTTTGCCCGGAGGCAAAATCTTGTCATTAGTGCCAAAATCAGTGGGAGGATTCCAATTATCTAGGATTGTGAACAGAGGGAGCTCTCGATATCTTTAAATGACCTCATCCAGGGTGATCTCTTCCACGTACGCCATTGGAGGCATTCGAGGTTTCCTATGTCTTCGCGAGGACGCCATGGCCACCACTTGCTCAAATTTCTTTTGCCTCTGCCGACGAGATTCAGATTTGTACCAAGCTACGCCCCTACGTGGCTTTCCTCGTGCTCTGGGAATAATGAAGAACCTGGAGATGTCCAAGGTTCCTTGCGAGTGGATGGCTCCGCTCCAAAACTCTAGTGGGTCTGCGAAATTCGGCTCTACGAGATTCAGCTCTACATTCGACTCTGCATTAAGCGAATTCTGCTCAATGCTGTCGAGGCCGGTGATAAAGAGGAGGACGACGGTGACTGCCATGGCCATTAAGGATGGCTTCCGAGTGTTCTCGTGCATTGTACTCGTCACTTGCGCGAAGGGCCTCATCTCCTGGATAATGTTGCACGGTTTCATTCTCGTTTAATTGTTGAGGGGATGGTCACCGATGGTTGTATTAATGGTGCATCCCGATGTTGTCCCACGTGGCTCAGCTTTGCGACTTGGCACCCCATCCGGGAAAAATTAGCTTTTTAATAAATTATTAGCTTAAAAAAAATCATATAAAATAAAACACTAAAAAATAACAAACATGTTTTAATAAATTAATTTACTTTTTCTACTAAATAAATAGTTAATATGTATACAAATTTATGTTTCTAAATCAATTTATTTTCATAATAATTTATATACTTTACATAAATTTATTTTCTCTTCTAAATCAATCTATAGATAGTTTTAAATTTTAACTTAAATTTCCACTATAAATACTTTATACACATTATTCATAAGTTCTTTATAAATACTTTACACACATTATTTAAGTAAACCGTTACATTAAAAAAAATCTCCTAGTTTAGATCAATAACACTTGTGACCATATAAATGATATATATGGTAAATGATAAGTAAAAACGTTGAGAAATTTGAGATCATTCTCCGCGCAAATTCATTTTATCAAGATTGTCATCATTCCCGTTAGATACTGAATTTGAAACATCTACAAAAACGTCCATTCATCAAGGTTGGCATGATTTTCATACGAAACTGAAATATATACGAGATTATTTAAACGCAAAAGTTTCCATGGGTATCAGCAATGTTGTTGTGCAGTTGAAGCATAAATTAACTGGATTTAGATGACACAAAATATATCACAGAGGTAATAGCAATTATACAAATTGAAAACAACAATTTTTATGTGGTAAAACATTATATAGGAAAATATTTAGGGAATAATGTTATTAGGTTTATTTATGGTTCAAAGGAGATATTACATCAGTTAAACAATTCTTACACATACTCAGCTTCTCTCAAAACAGTTTGCCTGTATAGGCGGTACATGGATATAGCAGCTCTCAAACAGTTTATAAAACTAATTATATTCAGTGATTTGTTTAAACAACAAATTCATTTTAAGGAGCCACTAGATCTACTATCATTCACCAAATAGTGAAAATATATCCAGAGAACAATGATATTGGGTTTATTTATGGTTTAAGGGAGATAGTATATCAATCAAACAAAACTTACACACACTCAACCTCTCTCAAAACTGTTTGTCTGTATAGGAGTACATGGATATAGCAGCTCTCAAACAATTTATAAACTAATTACATTCCGTGATTTGTTTCAACAACAAACTCATTTTAAGGAGCCACTAAATGTACTACAGTACACCAATTAGTGGAAAAATATTCAGGGAACAATGATATTAGGTTTATTTATGGTTCAAGGGAGATATTACATCAGCCAAACAAGACTTATACACACTCAACCTTTCTCAAAATTGTTTTCCTGTATAGGCGTACATGGATATAGCAGTTCTCAAACAGTTTATAAACTAATTACATTCTGTGATTTGTTTCAACAACAAATTCATTTTAAGAAGCCACTAAATCTACTACAATCCACGAAATACGAAATAGTGGAAAAATATCCATGCAATAATGATATGGAGTTTATTTATGGTTTAAGGGAGATATTACATCAGCCAAATAAAACTTACACACACTCAACTTGTCTCAAAATTGTTTGTCTATATAAATTTACATAGATATAGCAGGTCTCAAACAATTTATAAAAACTAATTACATTAAATGATTTGTTTAACAACAAACTCATTTTAAGAGCCACTAAATCTACTCCAATCCACCAAATAGTGGAAAAATTGGTTGCATATCAACAAGCAACATTTCGACAAAGAAAATTTGAAGATATAAAGACCAAACCCTTATCTTCTTCAATTGAAAAAAGGTCAACAAAGTACAATAACTTTTATTGATCTACTAAGAAAGCGATCCCTTATCAAATGGATATTTTCGTTACAGTGTGAATACCCATAACATAATACTAGTCAATTAGGATGGAAATTTATATACAGTACCTATACTATTCCTTACTCACAACTAGTTTTGAACCTTACACATAACAAATAATAATCCCATTAATATCGGGCGGCTTGATTAATATTATACCAGAGATGTAGAAATGGACACATAACTTACACTTCTCCATGGATTGGAATGCCCGAATATCGCCATTATCACCCACGTATGCGATGGCACTCGCATAGGGTCTCGTTATCAATTTCCTTCCTGTGGAAGCTGCGGTGACAATTGCAAGCTGCACAATTCATGGCTGCAGCCGTTCCCTCATCTCCGCTAGCCATAAATTCTGCGCAACCATCGACCGCGTAGCCCCCAATGCTGGCAGCGTGATTCTTTCGGCACTCTCCATAGCGCACACCCTTCCTTGATGTAATATCTTCTGCTTTAGCTGTTGAGGCTGAGCCGGCTTCGATCTGCTGGACTATCCCGGACGGTCCCATTTCCTCTACAGATGCTACTGATTGAGGTTGAATCTGTACGGATCTTGTTCCGGGCACCTCTGATCTCAGATGTAGAAATACAGATCCTAATTCATCTGCGGCCAAATCTTTCGCTTGTGTATACGTTTGCAATCCCATAGAATTGCTGATGGAAAAAGATCTGGTTGATGTGATTGTCATCCAAGGCTTTACCTCCCAACCTTCCTTATTATCTGCACCGATGAACCTCAACTTATTTCTGACAAACTGCTGGGCTTTTCGTCTCAATCCTTATCGGCGCTCATCGACTGTATTTCTAAATGTGTGAAAGTCAGGGGAGATCGCTCCACTAAATCCTTATTAGTGGTTCAACGCATGTAGTTCTAGTATTAAACCAGTAACGGAAACTTATAATGGCCAACACATGACATGTGCACAATTACAAGAAATGTATTGGAACACCTTAAAAGTGACAGTCATATTTGCACGGCTCCATAGATTGGAACGAAAAAAGGATGTTCCAAAATGCAATGTTCCCGAGCTAATAACAAGGTTTAGCTCCAAATATCGTATTTGTATTGGGTGGGGACTGAGAGACCTGAATGCCGCTTTTATTTAGGTAAAATTATGGAAGCTGGAGAGGTTATGTTACTCAACAACCTGACCGAGTTAGTGACGGATCGCTTTAACATTAAAAGTGAAAAAAAAAGAAGGTTAATTTTAGAGTAAACAGACTCGTTTTTCCAGTTAAACAAATGTTTGAATCCGGCAGATTTTTAGGGTAATCTGAATTTCTCATAGATCAAAGTTTCATGTATTTCAGAACTTTAATCTAGGGGTTTTGCCCCATTTTAAAAGTTTCATGTATTTCAGAACCTTAATCTAGGGGTTTTGCCCCATTTTAAACTAACTCAAATACTAGGAAAATTGATCAGAACTGTGAATTGGCTAAAAATTTAAAACCCCAAATCTAAAACCTGCCAAAAAGTAACTCAGAATAACTTGATAGGAAAGATTCCTCTCTAGTTAGCCCACTCCATAAAAAAGAATGTTGGTAAAGGTGTGTTTTCTTTGAAATTCAAAAACTCGAATTTAGAATTTCGGAGATTGGGCTATGTACTTTTTTATTCACTAAATAATTAAAATGGTCAAAATTAAGGAAAAAGTTTTTTGTTTATTTGATGATAATATAAATATTTAAAAAAATTTCATGTTATTTGATGATATTAATTTAAATCTAACTAATATAAAAATCTAAATTATGATTTCCTAACCATAATGATACATAATGATAATGATTATTGTATGAGAAACCCTTTATTAAATTTTTCAAAAATAAATAAAAATATAATATTATTAAGTTATAAAGTAATTATAAAACTTATATTAAAATAAAATATTATGTATATTTGTTTTTATTAGAATTGATTAAAGATAATGTAAAATAATTATTAATAATAAATATTTATATCATAAAGTGACACTCATCTTACTTAATCATTCAACATGTGTAGGGAAGCATCATAGTAAACCAACACATCATGAGAGAAAACACATCAAAACAAAACAATTTAATGTGGTTCACCCCAACTGAGATATGTCCAAAACAATTGGCTTCTTATATTATTCATTCATATTTAGTCCTTACAAAAGTTATGCAATGCGCTCAAATAAGATACATCATTTCTACCCAAAGTTTCTTAGTCGTTCGTGCATACAGTGCATAGTTATCTCATTTCATCATCTGACTCTCCTTTCTCCTCGTGTATCTGTTGTTGAACCTATGAACTATGATTTTTTCACCTAGGAACTTGTCGTTTCCCAACTCATCCACTGTGAGATTTCCACACCTAACTTCTACCCAAAATCCATACATATTTATATATTGATACAAGGGATTAATCCATTACAAAATGGACCCAAACGTCTAACAACTTCCAACCAATTTTCATCTTCTGCAAACACTGTCTCCTGAAAATGTGCTAACTATCTCTGTTTCCTCTACGGACGCTGCTCCTTAGCTAACCTTTTGCACATTTTTCTCCTGCTTGATTCCAAGAACTTGTTTGAAAATGTCCTTCTCCAACATGCCCCTAACACTCACTTGTGGCTCATCCCGAGCCACTTCAGGCTTTCTTCCAGGTCTCCATGAACTTCTGAAATGTTTCCCTTGTAGTTGTAATATTTTCCCTTGTTTTTGTTTCTTTCTATAAAATTCCCTCGATCATATCTGCAGTAATATGGGTGTTTAAGTGTTCTACACTTTCTTGTACCACCTGCTTGACCATGCCCTGTGAAGCTGCTAGTTCTGTTGTCACCTTGTATGATTCCTCCAAGAGATTTTCAATCTTCTGTGCATGAGCCTGCTAATCCTCCCTCATATGGTTAATCTCTGAGTATAATTTTTTATTTTATTTTATTTCTCCCATCTTTTTTGYTGGTGGTAAGGTGCTCATCAGTTCCTTAAACTTCTTCTCCTTGTCCTATGCATCTTGTAGCTACTTCCTAATTTCCTCTAGCTATGCGTCTTCTTTTAGTTGAGTCTATACTTTTGTGATTTCTTTAAATGAATTGGAACACTCTTCTTCCATACTTCCAATGGAGTGCTTCATGTCTAGCATTCCTCCAAATTGGTAATTTTCATGCAGAATCCATGAATGGCTTCACTAATATTCAACACTTGGTCCTCCGATCGAGTATCATCTTCCTTTGGACTCTATAGAAATTTTTTGTACACTTCCTGCACTATATTTTTCAACCTTCCTACTCTCGGTTCAACCTCATCCTTCTCCATCATAACTTTGATATATTCTATATTCAATGATGACTTATCATTTTTCACTTTGGTCAATTGCATTGTCATTAACTATGCACACAAATGTATCTCCTACATAATGATTATCTGCAAACCCTTTAATACATTCATTGCTAACTCCAACAAGACTAAGTAAATATGAATTAATGCTTGTGCTTTGTCCTACATCTCTATCGAGGGGAAATCTAATGCTCAATTGATAAATTCATTACTTTAGGCTCTCCTGATGTTTTTGATGGGTGGGATGTCATCGATTACACCTTTTTGGTCTTCGTTCTACTCTCTATATTCTCTTGTTTTAACTGGCATAATCTTAGTTATCTCCACAATCAGTCACATTGAGGAAATCTATGCTTTCACATCTGAGTTCCTTTATTCTTTATTTTTCACTTCTCTCTCAAAAGCCTCCTCAATAGCCTCGTTGATTCGATCTACAATCTTTTCTAAGTCATCGTCTATTAGTGCTTGAATGGTCGTTTCCATCACATATTTCCTCTTGTTTAACAACAGGATTGGTTTCCCCTTATCCATGTCTTTCCTCTTCTCTCATGACTGTGGTATAGTATTTTGTGTACCACCTGGGCCATTTGCTTGGTTCCCGCATCCTTCTTCTTCTTCTTCATCATCTCCTACTTCTTCTACTTCTGGGTGTTGTGTTTTTGGTTGCTCTCTTTCTATTATTGGAATTTTCCACTCGGCATATCAATCTTCCATAATATGTACCATTTGTTATTGAGTTTCCCTATATATCATGCGAAATGATTTTTGTGTTGGTTCCCTCTTCTCTTGAATGTACATATGATGGTGTCCTTCCTTCGAAAATGAAACTCCCTTGTATTCTTCTAGCACTTGCGGTAATATGCGCGATGTATATTGAATGCATTGTCGAATTACCTTCTTATAGTTGTAAAACACAATATTTTTATCCATCTGTCTCCCCTTTTTGTAGTGTGTGAAAAGTTAGCTTATTTGGATGCCAAACATGGTTTGTTCATAGTTGACAGAAATTGTGTGTCTTTTGGCTCCCTCCAAGCCACTAATGTTATCAATATTAACAACCATGCATAGTGGAAATATATTCCCTTGTATTGTGCCTCTCTGCAATCCATTAAAAACCAATTGAATAGGAATGTTTCCCAGTTTATTTGTATTCCTTCTATGCACTTATCTACTACTTCTATCACACTTGTCGACACATTATCCTTGCAAGACTTCCTCAACAATTTTAAATACAATACTTGCATAAAAAACATGATGCCATCATCTTAATACTCGCTACATCCATCCTGCGTGCTCCTCTATACATATAAAACTTATCTTTCATCATCTCCAACAAAGATTTTGCATTTTCTTATATGTAAAAAGTGGTAATGGGTCCTCCCCTACCATTGGAAATATTGTTATTCACACAATCAACTTTGTATCTATGGACACAACTATTTCCAACCATGGATATCCTCCATGGACACAACTTAACAAAATTTTAACACAAGATTTTATCTCGACACTCCTACCAAAGTGAAGGATCTCTAACAAGCTCAAAATCCTTAATTTCTCCAATGCTACTACCAAATCCCTTGGCTCAACTAAGATAAATGATGTCTCTATGAAAATGATTTTCCTCATATATTTCTTTCATGCTAACTCCGATATATTATTCTCATATGATAGGTCGTGATCTGCAAACTTCATATTTCCCATTGTGCTTAACATATATTCTTCAACGATTACACCTAGTGGAATTTATGGCTCCACGAGATCATACTTTTCTTCCTTTGTAACCTAATTGGCTTCGTTGTTGGTTTTTTGGGTAGTATATAATCCTTCGGAAAGTTTGTTGAACTCAGCTCTGACTCAAAAGCTCCTTGGGTTTCTTCCAGTATAGGTGATACTAGTGGATTACTGCATTGTTTCCTCTTTCCTAATGCTTATGTCATTTCTACCTTGGGTGTTTACATGTCTCTCTACAACACACTTCCTTCAACAACTAACTCCTTTGGCTCCATGTGTGTTTTCTCAGTTCTCTACTCTCGCTACTCCCAAACGACAATAAATATTTTTCATCGACCCCTCAATTTATTTTATAACTTGTCGCAAATTGTTAGTTTCCCTTATTTTCCCCGAAACATATAGGCTAATCAAACTTTTACATTGATTTAATTCTTTCCATACTCTCCAATAAATTCAAATTATTCGGTGGATCATGTGGTCTAGATATTTCCAGTCTGTCACAATCTCATCATCGCTTTCCATTGATGACTATGCATATCCACTACTTCACCATTATGATATCTCTTTAATGCTTGTTTGATCATGTCTTATTTTTAATGCATTTCCTCCCCCTCTGATCAGATCTCTTTTTCACTTCACTCCTCCTTCCTTCACACAATTCCTTCCTCTTTCTACATCTTTGAAACATTTTCTGGCTTTATTTCCTTACTCATTTAATCTTATGCATCACTTCAACCTTCAAATTATTTTATTTATTTTCTTAGTTTATTTTTATTTCTATAATATACTATAATAGAAGTTTTGTGGTACACATACTGCATGCTCATACTAGTGGGTGAAAGTATGACTATCCCTATAACATTTCAGCTTACTACCATTACCTAGTCCTTCCACAAATTCTCCATTTAGTTTCTCCAATTGAACAACACCTACAACTGTCACAAATCTGATCAAATATGGACCTAAACAATGAATCTAAAACTTTCCATGGCACTGCAAAAACTTGTTGTCATAGAGAAAAACTAAGTCTCTTTCCTGTAACTTTTTTTCTTTAATTTTCTTGTCATTCCATGATTTCTCATGTGCTTTCTTAAATTTTTTATGGAAACCTGCAAAAAAACAGTCTTCTTCCAACTCTACTAGCTCTGAAAGTCTCTTCTCCCAACTCTACTAGCTCTGACAGTCTCTTCTCCATTGCACCAAAATATGTAAGCTTTGTCAGCACTGTAACACGTAGGCTTGGTATTGTGAATTCCATAGGCATAGAAATTTCTTGGAGATGCATTGTTCTGAATGGGCTATCTCCCTTCATATTATTAATTATAGTCCTATAAGTGCATAGCACTGATGGAATCCTCAATTCCCAGTCATCTCAACTCACATTACGTTTCTCCCCCCCAAACATTGTCTTATTGACCAGATATCTCAGTGCAAACTGACTTGTATCCAATATCCTATGTATCTCTAATTTCACATTTTGCTTATACATCAGGTCTAATCTGTATGGTCTCTGCTTCACTGGATTAACATCTGGCTTCAAGGGGATATTAATCTCTGCAAACTCCCCAATAATCAATTTCATCTCTGAAAACGTATTGGGTAAAATCATTAAGATGTTTAACACTTTTGTTTGTTTTATGTGAATTTTTATTTTATTCTAATAGGTTCTTCAACTTCCGGTAAAAAAAGGTATTTTTTTTATTTAGAATTTTACTTTACTGTAAAAAAAAAATTCTGAAGAATTTTGTTATCTTTCTATTGACTATTTTTCAATATTTTTTTTAGATTTGATATGTCAATTTGGGAACTGTTTGACAGTATGTTACTTAAAAATGAAGGGAACGATAACGAGTTTTTTTCCCAACAATGTATCCATTATTAAAAAAAAAAATTGACAAATGAAATATACTGCAACAATCTATAGAGAGTCTATTTTGTGATTACTATAGTTTTGAATATAACAAATGAATATTATAATTTCTAGAAATTTTTGAACTTGAGCAATCTTAAAATGTTACATATTTTAAAGACATGTTTTCACCCACCATGTATCTATCTTAATTTTTACGTAAAAATAAAATATAAAAATAAGTTTTTGAGGAGAACAATTTAAGGATTATGAATATATATTTTCCATAATTTTCCACCATGTATTTTAAGAGATATGGATTTTTCATTTCACTGAATCATAATATACCTAAAAATATTATGCGGTGATTTTTTTTATAAAATTAAATAAAATTAGATAAAAACAATGAAAATGAATATAAATTATATCCAATGAAAGTAGATTCAATTTTTAAAAAGTTGGTATCAATTCTGGAACTAAATGATGAGTATTAGTGGGAGACGGTTACCTCCAAAGATCAAGTAAGTTGGAGAGAATTTTCATTTTCCTACAAACAATTCTATTTTCAGGTTTTTGGCAGAAATATTCTTTCGGACGAAACCTAGTTTTTAATGGAATTCGTTAAAAATAAACCTTTTGGCCGAACTATTCTTACCGCAATAAAAAAAATTGTTCGAAAAATATTGTACATGAATTTTTTAGGGTGTCATCAGGGCGTCATTCAATTTGACATGCAAATTATCGACCGAAAAAATTCCTAAAAACATTTTTTCGACAGAAAAAATGTCGCTATGAATTTTGGAGACCCGATTCACACAAAATTGTTACCCATCTTCATGATTTTAACCTATTTGGAAATATGTCTTGATACTGATGTAGTAAATCAACTATATTCTCAATAGTTTCATCATTCCAATAGTCTCCTATGTTCACAAACATCAAATTATATGATATACCAATATTTACTCTGTGCATTCTTAATGGTTTTGCATACACGACATATTCATGTTGTGGAACTTCTATTGCATGTTCTCCTTTAGTTTTTTCTATTTGTACATTATTTTGATCTTCGTCCCTCTCTTGGTCATCTTCATGAAAATTATAACAGTGCAAAACTTCTTCAATTGTTGTGGTAGTTGTATGTCTGCTACATACAAGTACTAGTTATATTGAGTCTTCTAATGAAAAAATCATGTTCTAGATAACCTACAAATATGATTCAATCAATGGAGCATCATCCTCAAAACTAAAAGTTACCTTGAAATTATGATTTAATTCTTCAAAGTTTGTAGTTTCTTTTTGCACTTCTAGTTCCAAGTACCAATTCTTCGGGATTGTGTCCAAGGTGTATACAAACAAGTGTGTCCATTTTTTATTAGCAAATTTATTCCATGTTGCAATTTATTATGTAACATGCTCCATGAGACAACTTAATCATGCATACTTTTGCATGGTAACTTCATTATTTTTCCCCTAACTTGACTTGTAATATAATTTTCCACTGCTACCAATATCTTACTCTCTCTTTATGCACAACCGCCATCTTGTCGAGGTTTCTTTGAGCGTAATGTATAAAGATAGTAATATTTTCTAATATGATATTTGTAATTCAAATTATTGTATAAAAGAAGCTACGTTGGTTAGTTTGTCATACGTTGGAGGATCACATACCTTAGTTCCAATCCATTACAACGCCTCAGGAATCCGAGCACATTTCCTTCTTCACACTTCATGCAATCTCTATTTCCAATTATCCAAAGATTCCTTTGAATATGATGTGACTGAACTATACTTATATAATTAAGTACACCATCGGTTGTAGGATTCACATAATCGTCCATCTGCATGGTCATATTATACAAGTTGTTGATCTATTTTCCCTTTAGTGGTTATATGTATCTTCTTCCTTCAATAGCGTCCAATGGCACAATAACCTTCAATTGTTGTACTTCAAATATAATTTGTTTCTTCTTTATATCAATGATAGTTTGGTTTTCAAAGGTACAATCAAGTCCAATTAGTGCTAGGTAAGGGGTGCTACCATATACTATCTTGATTACTTCAAATTCCGTCAGAATGCACATTCCATCAATACTAACACTTACCACTATTAGTCTTCCAATTGGAACAATATTATGCTCGTTTTCTAACTCAAATAAATAGGATATCGTATCAACTTTGAATTACCCATCATTTTCGAGGTCTTGTTCGAGATAACATTCACATCGAAGCCTAGATACAAAATAATATTTCCCATCACATTGCTTCCTATTTGCGCATTAAGTTGAAACTCCCTATTCATGTGCTTCTTCCAATGCACTTGGTTAACTTCTTTATGTGTGATAGGTACCTATTTCTCATAGGGGCAAGGGTCGATAATTCCACACAACATACTCAAAATAGAATCATCCTTAGTTAGCTCTAAAATTATTTTTAGAAAAATATTCAAATTTATTACCTTATCAAATTTGCTTTATGAATGGTGGTAGACTAGTGGCATATCATATGCTGGTGGTCTTTCATACAAAGGTGGTGCGATTGAAGTCGATGCTATCCATTCTTCTCCTATTATTTCCTTCCTTGCTCATGTATACATCTCTTTCTCTTTTCTAGGGTCAAATAATGAAAGAAGTTATATTGCTTTTCTGACCCATTGGTGGCTCCTATTTACTTTATATGTTAAATCGAATATGTTTCTCTTTCCTTTGCGTGTAACCATTGTTATCCTGGATTGTTCATCGTGAAAATCGGTTGCTATCATCTGTATATTCGGGCTCCTATTTTATGTCCACTTTGCGATCAGTTGTGGGAAATCCTCTATTGCATGGTCTAGTTTTATGCAATATGTACATGTTTTGCAAGGATTCAAGAAGTCTCACACCAAATTTCCAGGATGATTTCATCTATAAAATATAATTGGTCCTCTTCCTCTACTGAATTCTCCTCTTTTGTGGCCTCAAAACCCTCCTATTTCTCCTTGATTACAACCTCTTAGAGTATTATATTGTAGATCTCTTACTTCAGATTCTTCTCCCTAGACTTTGTAGGCATCTGCAATATGCTCTCTCATCAAATCAAATACACAACAATCCTTCTTTTCATGGACGAAAGACTTTCCAAAGTTACAAAGTAGGTTTTTCACAATACTCTGATACTTTTGCATCAACGGGAAAGTAGTAGGGTGATGACCCATCATTTTGTAAATCTCTCACCATACCCCTAGTAGATTCAAAGATATTGTATTCAAATAGTGTTGAATATATGGATATTAATCCTTACGATGACCTCCTATTGTACATGTGATACACCAGACCTCCTCACATTTTTCTTTTCCTTTCGCAACTTCCTAAAATTGAATAGTCACCACTGCTAACTACGAATGAACTTGAGCCTTCCCCGCACCATTTTCTCCTATCGAGGATTCTTCTAATTTCATGGAAATTTCTACAGCATTCGAATGAGATAGAATATTTTGTTGCGTCAAAGGACAAAATATACCCGGCAACATTCCTGCAATAAATCACTCACTATGTTGTTCATATGGAATTTGGAATGTCAATCGATCCTTCAATATATTGAATGTTTGATCATGGTCCCACACTAATTCATTCACTATATTCTTGATCTCCTTTATCAGTGTAATGCACTACAACTCGAACTTAGGTTTCTGAAACTCTTTCAATAGATATTGTATTACCTATACTAATCTTCTAGTATGTCCTGCATGTGTCATAGTTTGATATTTCATGTACCATAGTAATGTATGATCTCTAAATGTCGTTTCCAATTGCACAATATTTGCATCATAATATTTCAAGTTGTTCATAGTCTATATGATCTAAATAATGAACAAATGTTGTTCTCCATCCTTTGTCCCCACTCCATGGAAGAAAAGAATTCTTAAAGTAGGATCTACCCCTGGCATCATGTTTTGCGCGATATTATTTCTTGATAAGACTAATTGATTCTAACTTGGCATACTACTTCCACTACTCTTACTACTTTTACTATCTTTACTTCCTTCACTAAATAAAATTGGGAAAGATTATGATATTACCTAGGTTCATGGAAATGAACACAGGGTCATGGGTTTGATGTAGAGCTTGATTTGAGTGGGATTTTATTCTATTGGACTGATCTGAATGATCTTTTCTTCTGTGTGCAAAATTCCTTTAATATGGAGTATCACACCAGTGTTTGTTTCTTCAATCTCATTGTGCTTCCCCTCTCTCTCACCCACAATCCTCTTCTTATTCGGTCAAAATATCTTACCACTATGCAATACTCCAATCTCTTCATTTTTCACACCATCTTGTTCTATCGAAAACCGCATCCCATTTGTTCTTCATTCCTTCTCTTAATTCCTTCTATGTGCACGGTGACAGTTTGCTACTAGGGAAATCAGATTTCATATTCATAATTGCTTGTCATACAATAACATATTAATCCAAGTAGATATCATCTTCAAGTATCTCCTACGCATTCCCTTAAATAATCCCCTTTTAGCAACACTATACAACTGAGTACAATCTATGGAAACTTTAATAATGTAACCTCCCAACACACTTTCTAGCCAGTGATCGATTGTGTGTGATACCTGATTTCTTATAGTACTGAATTTCCAAATTAATTTAGGAGTCCAATTTTTCAGAATAATAGTGAAAAATATTTTGATCTGTTGAACTAATCTTTGGATCCACTCTACGTAAATATTCAAAAAATCAGCAAAGCAAATTTCATGCAAATATGTAAACACATAACTTTGTAGCCATTTCTCTCGACTGATCCATGAATTATTGTTCTGATCTACATAAAAATTGATTTCCATTATATCCAACCATGGTCTGATCTCCTCTTTAGTAGTTCTCGAAATCCCACTTAGTCGCAGATTTCGGTCCCAACAAAGGAACCATTTTTTGGGGCACAATGGGAAGACTCTAGGTTCAACATTAATTTAGAAAAAAAAACATAAATATATCGGCCCTTTTGGCATCATCTTCAATTAGGTGAAGTATCGCACGAGATACCTATGGGGGATACAATAACCAGGCTTTCATAGTCATTAATGGAATATGGATCGTTCCAACATTCATTCTGACTTAGCATTCATTTAGTATGAAATATACCTTGTGTGTGGAATCATAACAACATAATAATGTATGACAGATTCATATTACTTAATCATTCAACATGTGTGTGAAACCATATGATATATATTCATATTAACCCTTAAGCAGATGTGTCCAATAAATATAGTAGGCCAACACATCATGACAGTAAACACATCAGAACACAAGAATTTAATGTGGTTCACCCCAACTGGGATACGTCCACAATGATTGGATTCTTATATTATGCATTCACATTCAGTCCTTAAAACATGTGCGCACTGGACTCAATAAGATACATCAATTCTACCTAAAAATCCCTAGTCATCCATGAATGTAGTGCACACTTTGCTCATTTTTTCATACAACTCTCCTCTCTCCTCATATCTCTCTTGTCGAACCTCAAAACTATGAAATTTTCACCTAGCAACTAGTCTTTTCCCAACTCATCCACTCTAAAATTTCCATAGCTAACTTCTACCCAAAACCCATACATATTTATAGATTTATTCTAGGCCTCAATGCATTACAAAATGGGCCAAAACATCTAACTACTTCCAGCTAATTTTTTTCTTCCACATGGGATGACTCTTGCAAATGCGCTAACTTTCTTCCTTTCCTCTGCGTGCACTTCTCCTTAGTTGATTTATCATGCGGTTTTATCTTGTGTGATTCACAAAACTTTCCCCAAAATATCTTGCTCCAACAAGATGTTCATATTTTTGCATTTGTAACATAGACACAAAATAATTAGGGAATCTATTAAGAAAATTAAGTAAGGTGAGATTCATTTAAATCATCCATCAATATCTTATTAGAGATAATTTCTTCTATAACTAGACATCATGAATTAGCTAACCATGCACTGAAATTCAAGGATCGACTCTAATCTATGAAGATTCACCTATTAGTAATGTGGACACAATAAAGTAATGGGAATTTGCTAAGTGTTGAAGGTAAGGTGAATGACTTTAAATGGACACTACACATATTATAATAGAACTACTTGTTACTATAATTGGAAATTGCATGGGTAGCTAACTATGTGTTGAAATACAACAACTAGATATAAGATATTCTTATTCATCTACTAGTAATATGGACACAATAAATATATGGGAATATGTTAGGTTCTCAAGGTGAAGGGGTTGTAATGGATAGTAAAGAATATTTTAAATGTTTTCACCTAGCTAGGAGAGTTTTAGGTATCCTATTCCTTTGTCAATGCTTGATAGACATATGTATGTCTCATTTTGAGTGTATCCTTGACCTTGGATATATATCTACCATAAAAATTAAATCGTTAATGTTAAGATGTTAACCTTAACCTTAAAATTTAAGTTGTTATATGTTGTAGGGAAGGTCAAGGGCCTTGAAATGGTCAGTAAACAAGTTATAATATCTCTAATTTGTGCTAGAATTGGACCCCATTAGATATCTGTATAGGTGTTGAAATTAAATTATATGATATAATTTATATGCATATTTATCCTTCAATAAAGTAGACAGAATAAAAATAGGGGAAGTTGTTAATAATTACAGGTAATATGAAGGGAATTGAAAGCGGTAGTGTATAACATATATTCATTGTAAATGCTACTAGAGTTCGAGTTCATGAGGTAGGTAAGCATGTGTTACAATTGAAGGAAAAATTATATTATGTCAGCATTTGTTCTTTGTTAACATATACAAAAAAAATAGGGTAAGTTGAACTCAGTGTTGCAACAAATGTGAACAACCTTGGAATTGTAACTACATATCTTATAATAAATCTAATTCTTGATAGAATTGGATATTATTGCGTAGTAAACCATGTGTTGAAATTCAAGAAATGAATCCAAGATGTACATAGTCATTTTTCTCTAACATAATAATAATAATAATATGGAATTTTGTGAATTGTACATTAAGAATTGAAAGTAAGATAAGGTTCACCTTGCAATTTGCAATGACCACTACACGTTTTTTCATCAATTTAAACTAGCATTATAATTCAACATTGTGGAATAACTAACCATGTGTTGAAATTAAAAACTCCAAATCCAATTTAATTTTATGCATCTATCCATCAATGTTTAACAATATTGATACATATAGATAATACAACATGCTCATAAGGAAACCCTAGTGCTTTCTAATGCTTCCTCTTCAATTCGTTGCATGTCTTGAACTACCTGTTTTTGAACTTGCTTCCTGGACCACATTGGTACGGTCAGATCCAGGGGACTGAGAAGACAGGATCAGTCTGGAAGGGGGGGAACCCCCCTTGTACAACAATGTAACAACCAATGATAGGGTGAGAACAAGATACAATCGACCTACCTTTGAGCCGTCGTCTCACCTAAGAGAGAAATTCCTAACAAGAGAATAGGGGCTCAAAAAAGAAATGGATGTGGAGCCAAGAACATCTCATCCAAAAGAATCTCATGGATGGGAACCTGGTAAATGCATTCCTCAGTCGAAAAACTGCCTAGATATCTCATTAGCTCAACAAGGGTAGTTGAGCACACCTAGTTCATGAGAGAGTATGCCTTAATCGACAAGTTCTTAGGACTCTATCCCTCTGAGTGTGACTTAACACGATGTATTAAATACTGGTGGAACCCTAAAGGAGAATATGAGGTACAACTCAACTCAAAAGGATTTTTTACGATTATACTTTTTGATCTAGAAGACAAGGACATAATCTTCGACAACATACCATATTTCTACAACTCGGTAGGGTTATTTCTACAATTATGGACATACTGCTTAAGCCTCGAAAAGGAAGACTTCATAATGGCTACAGTTTGGATCATTCTATACTCCTTTCCACATGAGTTTTGACTGGAAGAGATACTTAAGGGAACAGGAAACACAGTGGGATGATATGTCAAATCGTCGGAAGCTACAAATAAAACAAAATACACCTCTTATGCTAGAATCTGTGTTTACACAGACATCTCAAAATATTTACCTGGTTCAGTTACCCTGAAATATCAAGATGAAGATTGGAACCAAACAATCGGCTATGAACACATCCCCTTTTGATGCAGAAAATGCCATGAGCATGGCCACATATTTTGAGATCACCCCCTAAATGACCAAGGGCCCAAATCTAGAGAAAACAAAAAAAAAATATGGCTTTACCATGGCCATAGGCCAGAAAAAGAACCCTCCAGGGAATAAGAATCTAGACACCGCTGCAAATATTACCACCAAACACTCCTATGATATTCTAAATCAACCATTGGAAGCTGAAGATATCCAAGACCCACAGAAAGTGAAGAACCAAGAGAAAGGGAAAATCCAAGTTGCGCACACCTCTACACAAAGTAAAGAGGCTAACCAAGAAGACAAAATGGGGGAAAATGGGGACACTCAGATGCAGTTGGATGAACAAGATCTAGCAGACATATATATTGAAAAACTCAAGGAATCTCTTAACCAAAAGAATATGAAAACCATCCCTATAGAACAACTTCGAAAGGTTCACAAAGTTTTCTCAGACTCCACAATAGGATCCACATCGCGACTGGATATAGCCACAGATCCAAGAACAGACTCAAAGTGTGTTCTATGGTAAAACAAAATACGGGGACGCAAATCTTCCTAGCAGCTCATTAAAGAGGCAGGGAATCTCATGCTCAACTCCAACTAGGTCGATAGGCTCTCGGAGGGATACCTCCACCCACCTCCACAATCATCATGATGAATATCATAACTTGGAATATCAGAGGACTCAACTGCATATCCAAACAAAGGATCCTCTGAGACTGTATCTGTGTAGAAAATATAGATGTTCTCCTATTATAGGAGAAAAAATGTGTTGGAGATGAATCATAAACTATCTTCCATCGCAGCTGGAAAAGATGCGATTTCATTCATACTGATTCCTCTGGTGCATCTGGAGGATTAACAATTTTATGGAACCCCAAAACTGTCACAATGAATCAGCCCTTCTCTACCATAGGAATTCTCATGACACACTTCACGGTCACAGGGTCGACCAAGGAAGGATCCATTACAAATGTGTATGGGCAGTAGATCCCACGGGACAAAGAAATATTCTTGAAAAGGATAAATCACATCAAAACACTTTTGAGCACACCTAACTAGGTGTTGGGAGGAGACTTCAACATGAAACTTACTCTGGAGGAGAAAACCAGTGGCACCAAAAGGCTGGAGCAAGACAGTGGTAGGTTCAAAATCCTCATTGACCAGCTAAATCTAGTAGATATGGAAACCCGAACTAGAATTTTCACCTAGTCCAATCAAATATCGGGACATTAGTAGTTGGCATGCCGACTAGACCACTTCCTTGTAATGGAAGCCATGCTAGAGGAGGACCCGACCATGGAGGCCATATTTCTTCCAAAAAAGGCTCGAACCACTGGCCCATATCTTTTTATCTGGACATAGGAGAAACAAAAAAATTAAAACTTTTATGTTCTGTGAAATTCTGTCTCTCCCACCCTAATTTCCATTATCTAGCAAAGTCTTGTTGGGCCCAGGCAGAGATAGAGCATGGTACCTACATGTACAAATTCCAACAATGCCTCAAAATATTCAAACAACATCATAAGATTTGGAATAAAATCACCTTTGGGAACATATTCTAGCGCATGTAGGAAATTGAAAATAGCCTGGAATATCTACAACAAACCTTCATCTCAGGAACCAGAACCACATATTTAATGAAGGAAGAGGAGTATCTTCAAGTAGAATTAGAAGAAGAAAAATACCAAGAAGAAATCTTGTGGCGTCAGAAATCCATAGGGCAATGGCTTAAAGAGGGCGAGAGGAACACAAAGTTATTCCACAGAGAAATGGTGCATCTCAGATACATAAATCATATCACCCAATTGAAGGATGATCAAAGAAACCCTATAATAGAAGACAACCATATTTCCGAGGAAATAAACACCTACTATAAAGAGATTCTTATGAAAACCAAAGAGGAGGAGGAAGAAATTTAGAAAATAACCAGGAACATACCCTCCCTAGTAACTCAAGAGCATAATGAAGCTTGAATGAGACCCATCTCCAAAGAAGAAGTGGACCATATAGTCAAATGAATTCCCTCAGGGAAAGTGACTGGTCTAGACGGGTTCACGATAAAATTCTTCCATCACTACTGGGATTTAATCAGGGAAGAGGTTTTGTAGGTTGTGGAGGAATCCAGAACCTCAGATCAAGTCATCTCTTTCCTCAATTCCACTTTTGTCACTCTCATCTTGAAGGAGGAAAGATTCACTAATCCCAAGCAGTACAGATCGATTTCCTATGCAACATCATCTACAAAATCATCACAAAGGTGATACCCACACGTCTCAAGTTGAACCTCCCTTTTGTCATCTTCGAAGAGCAGGCAGGCTACGTGGAAGGCATACAAATCATGGACAGTGTCATCCTAGATAACGAGGTAATTAACTCACTAATGACAACCAAAATACCAAGTATGCTAATAAAAATCGACTCTTCAAAATATTTCTATAGAGTCAGTTGGCAGTACCTACACTCCATGATACAATCCTTTGGTTTTGATAGACATTGGGTGAACTATATCTTAGAGCTCACCTCTTCAACCTTATTTTACATACTGGTCAATGCAGTGCCTTCCCAACCCTTCTCCCCTACCAGGGGTATCCTTTAAGGAGACCCTCTCTCTCCCTTTCTCTTAGTTCTTATGGCAAAAGGACTTGGATGCTACCTCAAGGCAACGGTTCTGGAAGGATCCCTTAAAGGTTTTCCCCAACACAGTATTCAGCTAGAGCCCTCACACATCTAATTCGTTGATGACACCTGCAATATCCCAAGGACAAGCCCCATTTGTATTTATGAATTGTAAATGATTTTTGTAGGATGGTGAGCCGAGTGTTGATAAGCTAGTGGGCTTATGTGTTTATTAGGATGAAGATCCTAAGTGTTAAAGGCTAGAAGCCTGTTTTTGTATATGTAATTATGTAGAACATTAATAAAATATAAACATCGTTGTGTGTAGACCGACCACAAAGAAAGAGTGATGGGGGACTAACCTTCCACAAAGTGGGTAAGAGAAAGGGGGATGAAAGGTTGGAAAGAGGGGCTAATCTTAGAGGCTTAAGTCCTTGATAATAATATCTTTTTATTATTCCAAAGTTGTGTGAAAAACATGCTTTTATCCTAAGTCCTGAGAGAGGCAACGTGTGAAAAAGGGAAGACATGCAACTCCAGGAAAACAAGTCTTGACCTGGGAGCATGCAGTTAAAATCTGAAGCATCAACTGTGTTGGGGGTCGCTGGTCATTATTCCCCATCCTTTGTGAATTCTGTTTAGCTCTAGGATCGACCTCTGCATACCCTCACGCATGTCTGGAACCAAAAACCATAAAGATGACCTGTGTTGTTTTACTTTGAAGCCGACACATATTGTATATGTCCTGAGACGTGCTATGTCTTAGTGTGGATTGTTTCCATTTTTTGATGTGTATACCTAATTTCCTATTGTTGTTGTCACCCGTGAGTTAACCAAATTGTTATTGTTGTGGTTGTTGTCCTCACCTTCCAGGAATTGAGTTGAAACTAGTTGAAGAAGTGGGTTGTTAGGACCCTAGTTGAAGAGGTGAGTTGTTAAGCTTGTGAGAAACTCTGTCCAGGTGAGAGAGTTTGTTGGAAAGTGGTTTTCTCCCAAAGAGAGTTCAACACCAGCTACGGTGCTTTGAGAATTCTTGATCTAGCCTATTTTCGAGATCTTGAGAGGGAGGTGAAGCAGTTGATGGACTATGTGATAGTGAAGGTGTATACTCCCGAGTGGAACAAGCATGTGGGGAATGAGAGTCCATGAGTAGTGGGTGTAAGAAGGCTCCCAGAGAGAATCCTTCCAGTTGCACTATAGAGTTTCTTGTAATCTCATCATGGTATAGGAATCCCTTTCCCTGGGTGGAGCTTAGTCCCATCTTGGGGATGACCCACTATTAAACATGATGAGCACCATGGTATATGGCTGGGAGGTTCATGGAAGGTTTGCACATAGTTGGTGGTGTTACTCCAGTTGAAAAGATAAGTATAATTTTCTACTAAATCTATATGTTATGCATGTCTATGATGCTTGAATGTTATCATGTATTCCATTGCATATATGAACTACTGTTAATTCCATTCATTCTATATGGTAGAAATAATTATGTGATTATTGTTATCAAGTATTTTAATTCTATTAAAATGTATGTTATATTTATATAAATGTATATTCCTCAGTGGTAGCATTACCCAGTCTCTGTGGAGGGTCGGGGATGCGACAATTTGGTCTCATAGCTAATTGAAGTGTCTGAGTAGTGGCATTGCCCAACCCGTTGGTGGCTGGGGATATTACAAATTGGTATCAGAGCTAAGTGAAGCATGTTAGTGGTAACATTTCCTGACCTATTGGTGGTTGGGGATGTTACAAATTGGTATCAGAGCCAAGTTTTTCAACACTGATCCTGGATGGGCCATGTTAGCGAAAAATGAAGCAAAATTTTTGGAAAGAATTATTGTCGAAGTAGACAAAATTCGAGTTCAGAGCCAAGGTCTGAACACTGATCCTGAATGGGCTAGATAAGTTGTCATTTTGGACCTCAGAAACATTCCTGAGTGCCAATAGGTTACCTTGGTTTTGTTATGAATCTAAGGAGGAGTAGTGTTATCGTAAAACTGCAACTTACATGGTATTTTGGCAGAGAGAGAGAGAGAGAGATCAAAACATTGGTGGTGTTGGGACCATATGATCTGTTCGGAAGGAAGAGAAATCCTTTATGATCGTCATATCTGGTGAATTTGTAGAAGGGTTATCCTAGAATCCCTTCAGACTTTGCGACTTTAGTGAAGTTGATGCAAACTAAGAGAAAGGCTAATGCCCAAAACTCCAAAGTGATGTGGCATGGTGATGTGAGATGGTTTGACATGGACACATGGGTTGTGCACCACATGTCAGTGGGTTTTGAACCCATAGAATTTTAAAATGTTGTATGGAATGTGACACATGTCACTCATCTGACTGAGCCACATTTCAGCCGCTAGTATTCCACCACGTGGAATTCCATATGAGCATGTTTAGTGGGACCCGAGGTTACATAATGAAATTAAGGTCGGAGGACCCACACTAGCATTGATTAGGATACATCAAACTCGATGTCCAGGAGGCATTATGGGGACCCATGTTGCAAGGGAGTTAATTCTGCAAGGCGGTTTTGCAATCCAAACCATGATTTCACCAAGGGGTTACATGTTAATGTTAGAAGAATTGTGGGACAAAAGGAGGCTTAATCCAAACTGCTACTGCATGCCCCCACAATTGGAAAATTTAAGTTATGTGCTGTAATGATGTCAACAAAGGTGATTGGGAATGTTCAGAGATTAACAGTTTGGGATGTGCAGATGTGAAATCCTCCAAAGTCCTGAAGCTTTGAAGTTTTCAAACTCAGATGCATGAAGTTCCATAGTGAATGTTAGTCGTTGGATGTTGGGTAGACATGGACTATTGATACAATCTACTTCGCGAGTTCGGTAATATGAAACTCCGATATATTGTTGTGTGGTGATTGGAAATTTTTTGAAGTCGAAAGTCAAAGGCCTGAGTAAACACCTAGTGATCTAGCACTTGGTCATGGCTCATGATCACATGGATTGGGGACTGACAGAAAGGGGCTAGTGCCTAACAATGATTACAGAGCAGAGAAGAGCTCGAAAAGAAAATGAAATATGAACGTTTTCTTAAATCAGATTGGTTTATGAATGATGGGGATTTCTTAAGGAATTATGGCCTGACAAATTCCTATTGACTTGCACGTTGTGCTTGCAGATTTCAATGAGTGTCAGAAATAAATCAAATTTTCATAGAGAATTTAGGAGACACTCACAAAGATAATAGAAAATATTTTTTTGATGCATATAGTGTGTTTATGTATTTGTGTTCATTACTATGGTTTTATCTGTTGTTCATGGTTTGAATGCATAAACTGGTGAAGTATTGGATACATTTCAATTGTTTCTCTTCTTTGAGTTTTTGAGTGAAATGAGTGCACATTTTTTGCAAGGAGTGCATTGACAGAGGTAAGTTAACCTCAGAGAAGCTGATGAGAGATATCATTGAACCTTCATAAATAGAAGTGAAAGGAGTGCATAGGAAGAACTATGTGTTGCGTTTAGAGAGAGATAGAGTCACTGAGAACTCTGTAGGGCTCTGCTAGGAGGGCATCGAGTGAGTGAAAGTGTACACACATAGAACTATTTTTTGAGTTCAAGGAGAAGAGTATCACAGGAAGATACTTACAAAGTTGTTGAACACTCTGTAGAAAATGCTCAATAAGGTGTGCTTTGAGCAGAATGTTGTCAGGAGGGCATGAAGTTTTCCTTTGAAAGGAAACAAAAGGGATGAGACCCTTAAGAGACTGAGTAAATCGAAAACATCAAAATATATAACACTTATGAGAGTGAATACAAGATCCAGGAGGCAGACTCATAGGAGAAATTTCAAAGGCCAAAGCCTTTGAACACTGACAAAATATTCGAAGATGGAAGAAGTCAAAAGATCAGGAGGAGGAGCGACGAAAACCATCAATCGGTTGTGGGGAGGATCCTGGACTGTTAGATCAATGTCCAACATAATAAAGGAAGAAAAGAGGAGAGGAACATATCTCATCCTTTAGGTCTAAGCATGAAGTACAAACAACCGTTGGATCTAGAGGTAAGCACATGAGACTTAACCCTTGTGTGCACAGGAGAAGTGGACTTGTCAAAGTCCTGAAGTATTGAAGTGATTTGGGACTTTTCATTGTCAAGGAGGATAGGTGGAATAAGATCTAAAATTTCATAAGTTTGTGGACAAGAAGGAGGAGAAACAACTGAAGTAAATGTTGGCCATTGATATGAAAGTGGATGTGTGGCACCAGATCTGGAACTCCGGGTACAGAGAACTCCAAAGGAAAGAAGAGGATGGAAGTGTTGAAGTCCCTAAGGAGATCTCGGTCATTGATTGAGGAGGAGGTCAAAGGACCATTGATCTAGTCTTGGTAGAAAAGATTCGAAGTCCCGAAGAGAATCAATGCTATTTATTTGGAGAGGATGCACGGAAGAAGATCTATCACTCCAGGGAAATTCACTCCAAAGATTTGTGTGTGTGGAGACGTGAGAACTCCCGAAGGCCGAAGAGACATAGTTCATCATAACTGTTCGATTGTTGAGGACAGGTGTCAATAGATCTTCCACTCCATAATATTTTCATATGGGGAAAAGCAGATAGTTGAGAATTGAAACTCCTGAGGGATAGAGAGCTGAAATCAACTGTAGACGTTGATTTGGAAGGGAGCTACGTGTAGATAGATCATGTAGATCTGGGAGTGCATGTGGAAGGAAAAAATAAGGTAGAAAAGGGAGGATAGATAGAAATCGTTGATCGCATATCATCACCAAGGTATTGCAGATAGATGGAAGAGCTAGATTGTTGGGCCAAAACATTCTTGGATGTTAAAAATCTGAGAGAGGGAAACAATTTATACCACGGTTTTTACAAAGTGATCTGTGGCAGCTGGAGGTCAATTGTGGGGAGAAAAGTGGGTTGGTCTAAAACCACTCTTTCCCACATCCACAATCATAATTTTCCATGAGGTCGTAGAGTACGGTCATATGAAGGAAAGGGATAATGAAAAAGGGGCTTGCACCTAAAACTTGGAGTTTTGGAAGCACAACAATTTCTGTGGCAGCAAGTATGTTATGGCTTGTTGGGTTAACCACAAGAAGGAATGCTTGAATGTTTGCAAGTATTGTTGGTGATGTTGTTGCATAAGGAGGGAGGAAACAAAGAGATGATGTGATGGTTATAAGTTTGATAAAAGAAGCATGAAATCTTCTACTTCCATCAGACTTTCAGGTAGTATAAAATTTATTAATGGTAGTCATGCATGTATGAGTTTTTATTACTCTTTTTTCATAATTGTTGAAAGGAAATTTAGGTAGGAATTTCCTCAGCCAGAGTTATTTTATAAAATCACATGATTATATTATTGAATGCTTACCACTGGATGTGATAAAGGCTAGAGGCCTATATTGATTCAAATCTTTTTAGCTTCTGAATGCACACACTGACATAGTAGAATTTCATGTTAATTTTGTTATGGAGTAATAACCAAAGAATTAAAAGATAAGAACTTGTTATAGGAATGAATGTGAGTAAGCTAGTCATGTATGAGACCAAGACATGGTTGAATATGTTTTGTAAGTAAATTCATATATATTATTGCATGTAAATAATTGTTACTAACAGATGAAATGTTGTTAACTGATGAATTTGAGGACATTTCGTGGATGTGTTAGACATAGCAACAGGAAATTTGCAAGTCAAGTAGTCACATGAGCATTGACTACAGGAAATTTTCTTGTTCATAAAAAGAAGTAATGAATTTACAGATATTACTATGAACATGCATATGCATAGAATGATGAGTCATTCTATTTTACTAAATTGTTTGGTAATTATGATTGAATTTCTAGATGCAGATAATTCTAAGTTCACTGCATATGGTTATGCACATATTGCACTTGAATTATGATGTAGAGGAAATACTAACAATTCTTGGCAGTATGAAAGATGAAGCCTTGCAGGAAAATGGTATGCAGTTTGGTGCTTGTGGAAAATCAAAAGTAAGGTTACATTCCTAATATGGAAACAACCAAGATGAATTATGAAGTAGAATTTCATGTTTCAGGGAAAAGATGAATTCCCTTTGAACTAAGTTTGAGTTTCTAAATAAATTCTTTTATTTTTTCTCATGATAATTTAATGTGGGTGATGTAGATGAGATGATGTTGATTAAATTTGGAATATTGACTACAAAGAGTAGCTGAGGGAAGATGTTGATTGGAGACACCATATTTTACCCTTTGGATCCCCGGTGGATCTAAGTGTGTGTACACTTCTCCTTCGGTTGCTTTGGAGAAGGTTGGATCCCTAGAGGGAGAAGTGTGGGGATAGGTTCCTCGTTATGAGGCCTCAAGGGTACCTAGAGACCTTTGAGGGAAGTTGGAATTTCGGGAGCCATGGTGCTTTGAAACTTCCTAAGATGGCTTGTTGTTGAAGCCCAAGGAAAAGGAGGTGTAGCAGCCGATGGATTGTGTGATAGTGAAGGTGTACCCTCTTGGGGTGGGACAATCATGTGGGGAATGAGATATCATTAGTTGGAGTGCTATCAAGGTCTAGTACCTTGGCCTTGACCATGTGGATATGGATTGTAGACCGTGGATATCTTGGGAAGCCATTGCCCCAATGGAGTCATAACCCTTCTCATGGGTGGAAGGTATTCTCAATCAAAAGATAAGTGCAATTCTCTATTTATTGTATGTTATGTATCTTGTATACATGTTATAATTTTATTAGAATTGCCTCTATATACATATACATTGCATATATGCCTGAATTACTTGCATCCATGATTGTACACAATGTGTTTCATGTTTCATTGTTTAAGAAATTTGTACTTGATGCTAATCATGCTATTGATTGGAATGTGATTCAGGTGGAGAAATAAGGTATCTTGCAAGTGCATCTTGTGCGCATATTGGAATTGAAAGAGAAACAACTCCAGAATCTAGCCATAGGGCTTGTAAAGGTCCAGTGGACCAGCTACGGTCCTAAGGACGCAACATGGAAGCATGAAGATGCTATGCAGGAAGAATACCTGCATATTTTTGAAGATTTTGAAAATCTTGTTGATGATATGTAAAGAGTTGCATTGAGGACAATGCAAAAATAAAGGGCAGAGATTGTAATATCCCAAGGACAAGCCCCATTTGTATTTATCAATTGTAAACAAGTTTTGTAGGATGGTGAGCCGAGCGTTGATAAGTTAGTGGGCTTATGTGTTTATTATGCCAGAGAGCCTAAGTGTTAAATGCCAGGAACCTATTTTTGTATATGTAATTATGCAGAACATTAATAAAACATAAACATCATTGTGTGTAGACCGACCATGAAGAAAGAGTGATGGGGGGCTAAGATTCCACAAGGTGGGTAAGGGAAAGGGGATGAAAGGTTGGAAATAGGGGATAAGGTTAGGGGTTTAAGTCCTTGAGAATAATAATTTATTATTATTCCAAAGCTATGTGAAAGACATGTTTTTATCCTAAGTCTTGGGAGAGGAAAAGTCTACAAAAGGGAACACATGAAGCTCTAGGAAGACAAGTGTCGACCTGGGCACATGTAGTTAAAATCTAAAGCGCCAAATGTGTTGGGCATCATTGCTGATTCTTCCCCATCCTCCGTGAATTATGTTTAGCTCTGGGATCAACCTCTTCATACCCTCACACATCTCTGGAACCAAAAACTATGAAGTCAACCTGTGTTGTTTTACTGTGAAGCCAAAACATCCTAGATATGGCCTGAGCCATTTTGTGTCTTAGTGTGGACTATTGTCATTTTTGGATGTCTATACCTAATTTCATGTTGTTGTTTTCACCCGCCAGTTAACCGAAATGCTATTGTTGTGGTTGTTGTCCTCACCTTGCAGGAATTGAGTTGAAACTAGTTGAAGAAGCGGGTTGTGAGGCTCGTGGTTGAAGAGGTAGGTTGTTAGGATTTTGAGCATCTCTCTCTAGGTGGAAGAGTTTATTGGGAAGTGGTTTTCTCCCAGAGAGAGTCCAACACCAACTACGAAGCTCTTAGGATTCCGGATTTGGCCTATTGTCGAGACCCTGAGAGGGAGCTGAAATCGCTGATGGACTTTGTGATAGTGAAGATGTATACTCATGAGTCGAACAAGCATGTGGGGATGAGAGTCCATGAGTAGTGAGCGTAAGAAGGCTCCCAAAGAGAATCCTTCTAGTTTCATTGTGGAGTTTCCTGTAACCTCAGCCTAGTCTAGGAATCCCTTGCCCTCGGTGGAGCTTAGTCCTATCTCGGGGGTGACTCACTACTGACCGTGATGAGCAGCATGGTATATGGATCAGAGGTTCGTGGAAGGTATGAACGTAGTTTGTGGTGTTAAGTCAGTTGGAAAGATAAGTATCAGTATGTGATTAATTTATATGTTATGCATGTATGTTATGCTTGAATGTTATCATGTATTTTGTTGAGTATATGAACTACTATTAATTCCATTGATTCTGTATGGTCATGGTAATTATATGATAATTTATTGTGATTAAGTGTTTTAATTCTATTAAAATGCATGTTATATATATATTGATCTGGATTTTATGAGAAGAATGAAATGAATACAGATTATTAACAGGTTCTTAACACAAAATAACAGAGATACAGTATAACTGGTTTTCTATTCAATAACGAAATAAGCTGAAACTGTAAATTGCAGCGGAAACAAGCTTACTGGAATAGTGGCGGCTTATCACTGAAGGAATATTTTACAATAATAAATAATGACAAAAACCCTAGACATACAAAAACCTAACCCTAGGATATGAAGCGCCAAAAGTCACGTGGGCCCCGTTTGGGTAAACTAGTACATTAACTTGTCGGGGTCGTAACTTTTGCATACGATCTCCGTTTTAGGCGTGTGATAGCCCGTTGGAAAGGTATCATAGAGGAGATTCATTTTGGGGGCTCAATTGTGCCTTTGAATATCATTGAGGAGATATATACCGAAAAAAATTCATTTAGACCCTCAAAATGGCCCCGAAAGTTAAAACTGCTAAAAATAGTAAATTGCCAAAAATGTCAGAAAACTGTTTTGAGCCAGTTGGAAAAGGTGGGTGGCCACCGATATCCATATGGATCAATATTCCCTCCTTAGGAAGCAATGGTGTCCATTGCATTGAGTTCCCCCATTAGATAAGGAAATTTATGCTAAATTTGGCCTCGAGTGAGCCACTTGCCTTGGTGATGGAGCTACCCTGCTTTGACGACTCGATAAAGATGGATCCTTTATTATTGAGTGCCTTTGATATGTTTGTCCACAATTTTATCATTGGATGCCTATTGTATGCATTCGGGGTTGAGCTCGGTTGGTGTCAGTTGTTCTGCTACTTCTAAGGTGTCCAATAATGGTGGGAAATAAGGGCAAAGGAGATCCACGTTGAACACTAGGAGCAGACCAAGGAAAGGAGGAATGTTGAGCTCAAAAGAATTATCCCCCATGGCCTTGGTGATAGTGTATGGGCCATAACAGAGTCGGTGAAGCTTCCGATGGGGTCCTGTAAGGCATTCTTTCTGTAAGTACAACCAAACTTTTTTGCCCACCCGAAGCTTATGTGGCACCCGATGTTGATCATGGCATTGTTTGTACTTGTCATTGGACTTCTATAGGATATCCTGACCCTATTGGTGGATGTGTTGGATCCTCTCAATGAACCAGGCGGCTTTGTTAGCTTCAATTGGAGCAGGAGATGAGCCAGTCGAGGTGACCGCAAGGGGAAGTGAAACATCTATGGGACCCAATGGTTGGAATCCAAACCCCACTTGAAAGGGGTTATGGTCGGTTGATCTATGTAAGGCTCAGTTGTAGCTATGTTAGACATAGTGAAGGCTCTCATCCCATGTGTGAGGGTTCTTTAAATTATACATGTAAAGGATATGCACAATGATTCGATTTACAACCTCGGTTTGGCCACCTGTCTGGGGGTGGAAGGCCGTGGATTTGGTGAGATTGGTGTTCAGCAGTGACCAGAGGCTCGATCAGAGTGTGCTAAGAAATCAACTATCCTGATATGAGAGAATGGTTTGTGGGATTCAAAAATGTACCCAGACTCGTTCAAAGAAGAGTTTGGCAGTGGCCTCTGTTGTGATGCTCTTCTTGCAGGAAACCAGAATCGCCATCTTAGAAAAGCAATCAACAACAAAAAAAAACAGTCATTTCCCCACTTGGTTGATGGGATTCCTGACATGTAGTCCATTGAGATGGATTTCCATGTCCTGTCAGGAGTAAGAAGAGGGGTGTACAAGCCCTGTTTCTTAGTGACCGATTTGGCAATAACGCAGGCAGTGCAGGACCTGATATACTTGCCGACCTCTTGTCGAAGTTTCAGCCAGTAGAAATATTTCTGTAGCATCGCCACTGTCTTTTCGATGCCAAAGTGTCATGCCACCCGACTATAGTGGGATTCCCATATCATCTTCGCTCGCTCACTTGATGGAACACAGATATGGCCCAAACGACACAACAACCCATCCTAAAGATGGAAATTATTGACAATTGCATTTGCACCCAACATTTGGTAGGTGGTGGCGAAGTTAGGGTCTGTCTCATAGATTTGGGGCCATCTAGATGTCTCGTGGCCGCAAGAGTCTAGCACCGGCAATCAACGACATGATTGGTGCTTCCTGTTTTATACTTGATGTTGAGGTGGAATTGCTGCAAGTATGTGGACCACTTTTGATGGCGTTCATTTTACAGTTTTCCCTGTGTCTGCATGAACTGCAGTGGATTATGATCAGTGTGGATGACTATCTCCTTCCCAAGAATTTAATGTCTCCACTGGCGGCATGCTTGCACAATGGATTACATTTCTTTGTCGTAAGTAGGGTACTTACGGACAGTATCTCACAATGTCTCACTATGATAGGCCACTGGGTGGCCATGCTGAGTGAGGACGACACCCACAACATAGTCTGAAGCATTTGTCTTGATCTCAAAGGGATGTTGCAGGTCTAGTAGTGAAAGTACTAGGGCTGAGCACAAGTGTTGCTTCAAATCATCAAATTCTTATTGTTGGGACCGGTCCCACACAAATTTTGCCTTACCACCACCCCTGTTTATTTGGCCGAGGGACCATCCAATATGGGAGAAACCCAACATGAACCTGCAGTAGAAATTAGTAAGTCCCAAGAATCTCCAAAGCTCAGTGAGTGTTGTTGTGGCTAGCCAATCACAGATGACTTGGATATTTACTGGATCCACATGTACACCATGCTGATCAATGATGTATCCTAGGTAATGGACCCTGTCCATGCCAAATGAGAAATTTTCTAGGTTGGTGTATAACTTGTGCTATCGCAGGGTGTGCAAAACCTGTTGAATATGCTGCAAGTGTTCGACCCAAGTCTTGTTGTAAATTAGAATGTCATCCAAATACACCACTACAAACATATTGGTGAATGGTTGTAAGATATCTTCCATCATCCTCATGAGAGTGGCTGGAGCATTTGTCAAACCAAAGGGCATGACCAACCATTCAAAAAGTCCTTCCTTTGAGTTGAAGGCAGTCTTCCATAGATATGTTTGTTCTATCGGGACCTAGTGGTAGCTAGACTTCAGATCAATCTTACTGAAGTATTTGGCCCCCATGAGTTGATCAAGGAGGTCATCGATTCAGGGAATTGGGTACTAGTTTTTGAAAATGATTTTATTCAGAGCCCGGTAATCAATATAGAGTCTCTAGGTTCCATCTTTCTTCTGTACTAGCACGATTGGGCTCCTGCAAGGTGATGAGATGGGACGGATGTGCCCCTTCTGGAGCAGTTCTTGGATCTATCTCTTGATCTCTTCATTCTCTAACAAAGAGCAATGATAGACTGGCCCATTGGGTAGCAGTCCGTTGGGGGTCAAATCAATGGGGTGCTTGACCTGGCAGTGCAGAGGTACCCCTGTAGGTGAGGAGAAGATATCCGAGTATTCTTCCACGACCTTATCTAATTTCTTCTGATGTGTGGAAAGGTTGGCCACAAAGACCCTGGATGTGGCTATGATATTTTTTATATTATGAGAGAAAATCACAAAGAATACAAACTTCCCCATATGAGAGATGACCTTCCTGCATTTCTTAGCAAAGATCAAGGAAATAGCACTAGGTGGGACTACCTTGGGTATCCTGTACAATTTCCTGTTCAAAGTAATAATAACACTACGACTCCTAGAATCATATACAGCATGACATTTCCATAAATAAGGTTGGCCCAAAATAACACCACAAACTTTGAGAGGAGCAACATCACACAATACCTCATCTTTGAAGGGCTTGATGTCGTATGACAGTCGACACTATTGGCTGATGCAAAGATCGCTTCCTTGGCGGAGCCATCCAATGGTGTAGGGTTGTGGGTGCAGCGTTATTGGCAGGGCCAGCCGCTTGATGACCTCTGCTGAGATGGGGTTCTTCTAGCTATTTCTATCAATGATGAAGTGTAGTGGGGTTCCTCTTAACCACATCTATGAATGGAAGAGGTGCTTTCCTTCTTCTGGCTCATCTAGTTCACCATGCTGGAGCTTGGTGGTAGCAATAGTAGCACTGGGTTCTGCGTCAATGATTTGTATTCTCCTTTCTGGTTCTATCTCGAAGTTAGAACCTGCATCTAATTCAGAGGCTTTCACTTCGGCGACCAATGACTTCTTTGAGAGACAGTCAACATTGTTATGCCAAGGGCTCTTATGGAAGTCGCACCACTTCCCGGTATCTTTCTTTGTCTTTCCGGTGTCCTTCTTTGCTTATGGCTTGTACTGGTTGTCTTGATACTATCCATCTTTGCTCTGTCCTTTTTTCGGTGGGTTGGGGCTGCCCTTTCCTGGCTTTTGTTGTGAGGGGTTCCTATGCCCAAATTGTCGCTTCTTTTGTTTGAGCTTCTGCTCGATTTTGACGGCATATCGGTAGGCCGTGCCCAAGGATGAGATGTCCAGAAATTCCATTTCATTCTGGATGTATCTATGTAGAGAAACACAATACTTGAGCACTAGATTTCTCTTTGAATCATTGATACCCAACTTGGTGCACAAGGTATGGAAGATATTTGTGAAATCTGGCACTACTTGGTCTCCTTCTTGCCGCAGTGTGATCAATTTGGTATACAAATCATCATAACTTCCGACAGGGTGGTATATTTCCTTAATAGCATCCATGAAGGATTCCCAGGTGGATGTGACTGAAAATAATGATTTTTCCTCTGTTTCCTTTTGCTCGCAGAAAGTTTCCCACCAATATTTGACATGGGGAATGGCTTTGAGGAGATCAAAATTAATCTTTTCTCTATTCGAAAATTTATGAACATAAAAATACCCTTCTAGTAGATTCAACCACTTGTCTACAACATTTGCATCTATTTGACCTTCAAATATAGGAATATCAAAGTTTATTTGTACCTTGAAGGGGGCGGTGCCTCCGTTTGAAGAAGATGTGTTGCCTCTTGGTAGTCGTCGAAGGATTTGCGCGAAACTATCCATCATCTCATTCCTCTATTGCGTGAGGGATTCCTCAATCAACAGTTTGAAAGGATCTCCTATCCCGCCATATTTCTTTTCTCCTGCCATGGGAGGCCACTTGGGCATGAGAGAGCTTTTGTCCTCAAGAGAAACAAGCTTGAGACCTAACTCTTTGTACCCTGACCTCATTTGGGACATGCATTAAGACGACAAGGAGCAGACCACTCTGATACCACTGATTCAGATATTATGAGTAGAACGAAATGAATACACATTATTAAAAGGTGCTTAACAAAAAATAACAGAGATAGAGTAAAACAGGTTTTCTATTCAATAATGAAATAAGCTGAAACTGTAAAATGCAGCGGAAACAAGCTTGCTGGAATGGTGGTAGCTTATCTCTGAGAAGAGATGTGATGGTAGCGCACATTCACAAGAAGAAGGGTATAATGAGGCTCTGAAGGCATTTATTACAATAAGAAATAATGATAAAAACCCTAGACATAAAAAAACCTAACCCTAGGAGATGAAGTGCCAAAAGTCATGTGCGCCCCGTTTTGGTAAGCTAGTACATCAACTTCCCAGGGTCGTAACGTTTGTATACGATATCCGTTTTAGGTGTGTGATAGCCAGTTGGAAAGGCATTTTCAAGGAGATTAATTTTGGGGGCTCAGTCATTCCTTAGGCTATCATAGAGGAGCTCGATATTGAAAAACCTTCATTTAGGCCCTCAAAATGGCTCCGAAAGTTAAAACTGCTAAAAATAGTAAATTGCCAAAAATGTCAGAAAACTGTTTTGATCTAGTTGGAAAAGGTGGGTGGCCACTGATATCCATCTAGATCATATATATATATACATATACANNACACACACACACACACACACACACACACACACACACACACACACACACACACACACACACATATATATATATATATATATATATAAGTATATTTCATAGTGGTAGCATTACCCAGTCTCTGTGGAGCTCCGGTGATGCTACAGTTTGGTCTCAGAGCTAAGTGAAGTGTCGAAGTTGCAGCATTGCCCGACCTATTGCTGGCTAGGGATGTTACAAATTGGTATCAGAGATAAGTGAAGTGTGTTAGTGGTAGCATTTACCAGCTTGTTGGTAGATGGGGATGTTACAACACCCTTCTTTTGAACACCCCTACAATGCGAGAATCCAACAAGATCAACTCCATTCTCTCTGACCTTGTGGAGGCTTCAGGTATGGCCCTCAACCTTGACAAATCTAAACTCTAGTTCTTCAGCACGTTGATTGTTGTACAAAATCATATTTCTCACCTTCTAGGCATACCCAAGAGCTCTCTTTCGTCCAACTACCTTGGAATACCCCTCACAGGAGCGCCTGCAGACTCCATCTCTTGGGACAACCTACTTCTCTCCATCTCAAACAGGCTCAATAAGTGTACCTTCATACCTCTCAATATCGTTGCTAGATTGGTGCTCCTCAAGTCAGTCATGCAAGCCCTACCCACCTACCTCTTCACCACCCTAGCAGTGCCTAAGTTGATTATTTGGGCCATTAGGAAACTTCAACGTAGCTTCTTATGGCATGGACATCAACCTGACAATAAGTGGTATTTTTTGGTCTTGGATAAGCTTTGCAAACCCAAATCTCTAGGAGGACTACGAATCCGTGACCCAGGGAAGCTCAATCAAGTTATGGGAGACAAAATGTGGTGCAGGTGGCTTAAGCAGTCCACAAAACTATGGGCACAAATATGGAAAAAAAGTATTCCCTGACCACCGAAGAATACCAACTAATCAGATTCAATGACCAAATCCAAGGTTCTAACATATGGAACATAGCCTGGAAAAATAGACCTCTACTTCAGAAGCATGGCTTTGGGAAATCAAGAATGAGGAAAGTGCACTATTCTAGCAGGATTCATGGCAACAATAAGTGGCTCTAATCAATATGGAAGAACTTAACCCCCTTAGATACACACTGTAACCTGACATATTTCGATGGGTTGAATATCTATGGAGAACATCCGACAGGGACTTTCCCTGGCGAAATTGGAAAACAAAACACCAAAAACTACATCTCCCAGGGGAAACATATATCCAAGCCTGTAAAGCTTGTGAAAACCATAGAAAATCCCCATTTGGGAAGGTCCATACATTCTCAGATGGAGGTATTCCACAACAGTAAATTTTTCAGTCAAAGAGGCCTACTACCTGTAAGGAAACTATCAAAATCACGATAAGGAGAGTATCTGGGGAGAGATCTGGAATTCTGCACTTTGGCCCAAAGTGTCCATCTTTCTGTGGCCCATAGTTTAAAATTGCATCCTCACGTGGGATAATGTAAAAAAAGGGGCTTCATAGGCCCATCAATATGCACCCTATGCCAACAATAAGAGGAGACAATGGAACACCTTTTCAACAACTGTCACTAAAGCCAGTGGATTTGGGACCGAGGATCCCAAATAATGCACTGCTCTAACTGAAACAAAAATAGTATCAGTGATACTATAGAGAATTGGGATTTTCTCTCCTTTCAAAACCCAATTCTTGTTCGTATCGAGAAGATCCTGTCGAGCTTCACCCTCTGGAAAATTTGGAAGGAAATAACAAAATGATATTTCATTCAAATAATTCCCCTCCCACCCTCACTTGGGAAATAATAGTGAAGTTAATCTGAGAAATGATCAAAAGAAAGCATTGGACACCTGAGGACCTAAAATGCAGTCTAGGGGAGCGATGCATTTTTCAAAACTGACAACTCAGCCTGAATGGACTACTCATTATGACATCAACCAATCATAACTCAGCAGCCTGACCACCTGGACCCCCCCACCAACTGGTTTTATAAGGATAAATTTTGATGGGGCTTGAGAAGGAAACCTAGGACCAATGGGATTCAGGGAAATTCTCAGGAACTCAAATGGAGAAATCCTTCACCTAGTAGAAGGCTTTATGGGTGACAACATAAACAATTTCATTGAGCTTCGGAGTCTCTTAAGAGGCCTCAAGGTCACGACAGACAATCATTTCAATAGGATCATTGCAGAAGGATATTCATAGATCATCATCCAACTCATAACCAAAATTCTCCATGGGGAACACCCACTCAAAATTTCATCTAGGTGGCGACTCTCAAGACATTTGGAGTATTTCAGATCCCTCCTTTGTCCTAGTCTTACCATAATCCCCTCTCATGTGAAAAGGGAAGAAAACAAAGTAGCAGATTTCATGGAAAATGAAGGGGTAGCTACCAAGATGGAACAAATCCACTGGAAAGCCGAAACTTCTTCTCGCATTAATCTCTCAGACCATTTCCAAGACCTCACTAACATGGAGTTACCATCCCTGGATGGGGTGACACGTAGCGCATCAATGCCACATGGGGTGGAGCTGGGATCGACCATAAGTAACGAAAGTCGACTCCCATCCCCTCACCATTAAGGATGGGAGTAAGCCTCAACCACCAACATCATGCTATGGGAATTCTCCCTTGCGTGAACAATCCAGAGGCACATATAGTAAATATTGGAGAAATGATAATGGAGTATGTCTCATCGCTCCTCCCATATATCATCCAAATTTTCCATGGATTCCTCCATTTTGTATTTGGCTTGCACCAGGTTGGCAACTTTGAGCTCTCATGCAGCCACCGGAACACCCTTTGCATTTTAGCCATCAAAATTGTCATCTCAATGCCGCAAGAGAGAGGGAAGCCACATCGTGGCTCTTCCTGGTACACCTTCTCTACATGATAGAAGAGACAACAACGACTGGAGCACAGCTTTCCATGGCTTGAACTCAGTTTGCATGCAGGAAAATATGGTTAGGTCACCTCCCATGGCGTATGTGAAGGAGGTCTTCCTGGAGGAGGTCTTCCTGGAGGATCGAATTCAGATTCCTCTAGAGCATATTCTTTTCAGAGTACCCGATAACTGGTAGCCACCAAGAAACCACCTAGAGGAAGTCATCAAGGCTGCCACTGTGGAGCAGCAAGGACACAACACATTTCAAGCTTAATTGGATGAGTTTCCCACTTGCTACATCGAGGAGGAGGCTTCAAAAGAGATGGATTTTCATGATTCTACACTCGGAGGTTGATACAATTCTTCCGGAGCCATGGAGAGCGATAAGGAGAAGAAGGAAGAGGAACAGAGTCAGAACGCAACAATGGAGCAGTAGAGCGGGTCAACAACAAGCGAGGCTATAGAGATCAAGTCATGTGGCACATTGAAGGAGGGTGGCGAGTTCCTTTCGCCATCTGCCATATTGACCATGTAGGAATAGTGGTGTGTCCCATTGCCATTCTTCCACCCGGAGCATCTAGAATTGATTTTCGATTTGAGAAGCTAGATGGTGGACCAAGTCCACTATGGCATTCTCACGGGCCAACGTATTGACATGTTGTACGATGCCTTCTCCAATGCACTAGCAGGGAAAAGATGCCCTACCTGTGTGCAACCTTACGTGATGCCAACTCGGGAGGGAACGGAATATGAAGATGTCGACATGGCCACCTCTGAGGCCACCGGGTAATTTCTTATGGTTATGGTTCTAGATTCAGTTAGCTCAGAACTGTCATGGTCTAAACTAGTTCTATTTTCTATCTTTCTGGTTAATTTCCAGACTATAGGTTACCATCTGTCATGGTTTCCGACGGGAATGACAGATGATGGACTACCTATTTTTGACAAAGATATCATAGACTATCAACTGTTCTGGTTTCCGCTAATTTGGCGGAACAGCTAGCAGCGTAGACAAAGATCTTTATTTTTACTAATAATATAATAGCATCTACCTTTTTCTTACTTAAAAAAAAACACAATCTTCATACGTATAAATATCAGGATTGTACTAATGATCTTCTTATTTTTTTTATAAGAATCTCTAAATTGCTTATACATAAATAATTTTAATGAAAAATTATTATTCATATAATGATCATCACTTTATCTTTAATCAATTATATCTTCTAAAAGGTCACGGCCAACACACTAAATTGGTGTATGAGACCCCCTTGTTTGTGGGACAAGGGACCCCCCTTGCCCAATCCCCTTGTTTGTGGGACAAGGGACCCCCCTTGCCCAACGATTTGACTGGTAAAGTCTACGAAGGTATACATACCATACCCCCTTTTGGATTTGACCCTGTGACCTCTTAAAAGGAAACACATGTTCTTAACCATCAAGCCCACTCAGGCTGGAATTTCGTAAACAAGTAAAAAAGCATCGTTAATTATAAACAATGACTTTACATTCATGTTATTAAAATGAAAAAAAATAATGGTAAAGCCATGACTTTGCATTCCTTTGAACAAAACGACAAAGCTTTACTGTAGATAAATGATTTGATTCAAATCTGGTCAAGAACATTATTTGAATCATCTCGGAGCATCATCATAAAGGTTGAACACTCACATAAGCGTTAGTACGTGGAGATTGAGCCTACATCTCCCACTGGGGCAAGCCCTACTTCACTCATAGAGTTTTACATTTGTTACAAACCATAGATATCAAAAGAGAGTTTTACATTTGTTACCAACCATCTATAAGCTACCAGAATCTTACGAGTCCCTTCGTTAAAATGACTCTTTAATTTAAGTATGAACTTCACCGTGATGATCAGATGGGTAGAAACAAAGTCTTTCTCTCTAAATTCCAAGGTATTCAACGAAATTACGAGTCCCTTCTTTAAATGACTCTTTAAGTTAAGTATGCACTTGCTGCAACTGAAGTTCATATAAAAAGTTATAATCAAACTTTCTCTAACAAGTCGACCACATAGAAAAATTTACATGTTTGTTAAGCATACTCTAACAATTCAATGAAAGAATAATTAAATAAATAAAATAATAATTAAATATAAAAAATAAATACACCTTTTCTCTGATTCTTTGAGAAACTACTAAAAATATTCCAAAGCTTATCTCATGCAGCCATCTTCATAAAACATCTTTAATATATTAGCATTTATTAATATATCTATTAAAAACTTATTCATGTCATCTTCATAAAGCATTTTTAGTATGTTATCATGCCATCTTTATAAGATATCTTTAATATATCACCATTTATTAATCTACCTATTAAAAACTACTACAAAGCTTATCCATTCCATCATCTTCTTCATAAGTAATCTTTAGTATATCACCATGTATTAATTTACCTATTCTACTATATGAAGATAATAAATTGGTTTTTTAATAAATTATTGACTTAAAAGAAACCAGATAAATATTGGAAAAATGATATAAAATAAAAGACTCAAAAATCACACATGTTTTAATAAATTAATTTACTTTTTCTAATTAATATATATATATATATATATATATATATATATATATATATATATATCAATTTATTTTCATAATAATATGCATACCTTACATAAATTTATTTTCTCTTCCAAACATAAATTTATTTTCTTTTCTAAATCAATCTGATAGATAGTTTTAAATTTTAACTTAAATTTCCAATCTAAGTACTTTTTACACATTATTCACAAGTTGTTTAAGTAAAGGGTTACATTAAAAACATTTGCTAATGTAGATCTATAAAACTTGTGACCATATAAATGATACTTATGGTAAATGATAAGTAAAAACGTTGAGAAATTTGAAATCATTCTCCTCGCAAATTCATTTCATCAAGCTGGCCATCATTCCCTTTAGATACTGAATTTGAAACATCTATAAAAACGTCCATTCATCAAGGTTGCCATCATTTTCATACGAAACTGAAATATATACGAAATTATTTAAAGACAAAGTTCCCATGGGTATCAGCAATGTTGTTGGCATAAATTAACAGGATTTAAATGACACAAAATATATCACAGAGACCATAGCAATTACACAAATTGAATACAACAATTTTTATGAGGTATTTTTATGTGTTAAAATTTTATACAGGAAAATATTTAGGAAATAATGATATTAGGTCTATTTATGGTTCAAGGGAAATATTACATCAGCCAAACAAGACTTACACACTCAACCTCTCTCGAAACTGTTGACCTATATAGAGGTATATGAATATTTTAAGGAGCCACTAAATCTACTACAATCCACCAAATAGTGAGAAAATATCCAAGAAACGATGATATTAGATTTATTTATGGTTCAAGCTAGATATTACATCAGCCAAACAAAACTTACACACACTCAACCTCTCTAAAAACTGTTGACCTATATATAAGTATATGGATATGGGAGCTCTCGAACAGTTTATAAAACTAATTACATTCGAAGATTTGTTTCCACAACAAACTCATTTTAAGGTGCCACTAAATCTACTACACTCCACCAAATAGTGGAAAAATCGGTTGCATATCAACAAGCAACAGTTCGACAAAGAAAATTTGAAGATGTAGCGAGCAAACCCCTATCTTCTTCAATTGAAAAAATGTCAACAAAGTACAATAATTTTTATTGATCACCCTATCTACAAAGAAAGCGATCCCTTATCAAATGAATATTTTCGTTACAGTGTGAATACCCATAACATTGTTCAGGGAATCGGTAATACTAGTCAATTAGGATGGATATTTATGTACAGTACATATACTATTCCTTACACACAACTAGTTTTGAGCCTTACACATAACAAAGAATAATCGCCATTACTATCGGGCGGCTTGATTAATATTATACCAGAGATGTAGAAATGGACACATAACTTACACTTCTCCATAGATTGGAATGCTCGATTATCGCCATTATCACCCGCGTATGCGATGACACTCGCATAGGGTCTCGTTTTCTATTTCCTTCCTGTGGAAGCTGCGGTGACAATTGCAAGCTGCACAATTCATGGCTGCAGCCGTTCCCTCATCTCCGCCAGCCATAAATTCTGCGCAACCATCGACCGCGTAGCCCCCAATGCTGGCAGCGTGATTCTGTCGGCACTCTCCGTAGCGCACACCCTTCCTTGATGTAATATCTTCTGCTTTAGCTGTTGCGGCTGAGCCCGCTTCGATCTTCTGGATTATTTCGGACGGTCCCATTTCCTCTACAGATGCTACTGATTAAGGTTTAAGCTGTACGGATCTTGTTCCGGGCACCTCTGATCTCAGATGTAGAAATACAGATCCTAATTCATCTGCGGCCAAATCTTTCACTTGTGTATACGTTTGCAATCCCATAGAATTGCTGATGGAAAATGATCTGGTTGAAGTAATTGGCATCCAAGGCTGTACCTCCCAACCTTCCTTATTATCTGCGCCGATGAACCTCAACTTATTTCTGACAAACTGCTGGGCTTTTCGTCTCAATCCTTATCGGCGCTCATCAACGGTATTTCTAAATGTGTGAAAGTCAGGGGAGATCGCTCCACTAAATCCTTAGTAGTGGTCCAACGAATGTAGTTCTAGTATTAAACCAGTAACAGAAACTTATAATGGCCAACACATGACATGTACACAATTCCAAGAAATGTATTGGAGCACCTTAAAAGTGACAGTCATACTTGCACGGCTCCAAAGATTGGAACGAAAAAAGGATGTTCCAAAAATAGATGCAATGTTCCCGAGCTAATAACAAGGTTTAGCTCCAATTATCGTATTTGTATTGGGTGGGGACCGAGAGACATGAATGCCGCTTTTGTTTCGGTAAAATTATGGAAGGTGGAGACGTTAGGTTACTCAACAGGCCGACCGAGTTATTGACGGATCGCTTCAACCCTAAAAGTGAAATAAGCTAATTCGGGAGCAAATAGATCTGTTTTTCAGATAAAAAAAAAAAATGACATGAATTAGCCTGAGTTTTTGATGGGTCTCATTTTAAGCTAACTCAAATGTCAGAAAATTGATCAAAGTTTTGGATTAGCCAAAACTTTAAAACCGGGTGTAAAACCTGGCCTAAAAATAATTCTGGAGAGAAGATTACTCCCCACCTAACCCACTCCATAAAAAAAATGTTCATAAAGGTGTTCAAAACACTAATCTAAAATTTAGGCTATTAACACTATGTACTTTTTTATTCACTAAATAATTTAAATAGTCAAAATTACAAGAAAATCTATTTTGTTTATTTAATAATAATAATATAATTATTTAAAAAAAAAACTGTAAATTTAAATCTAACTAATATAAAAATCCAAATTATGATTCCTAAATATAATTATAATGATTACTGTATGAGAAAACCTTTATTAAACTTTTCAAAAATAAATGAAAAATTAATATTATTAAATGAAAAAGTAGTTATAAAACTTATATTAAAATCAAATATGATGTATATTTGTTTCTATTCGGCTTGATTAAAAATAATGTAAAATAATGATTACTAACAAATATTTATGAGGTTAAGTGATTATGTCTAAATTAAGTATGGCCACAAATAACAAGGCCAAAGCTTAGCCAATCTTTTAGTGCTTTCAAAGGGGAAAGGGTCAAGGGATGGATCATTTAATCATGGATTAAGATACCTTGTCATTCACTTGGATTATGGAGGAGGTTAACTTTTCCACCTTGTATCTTAATTAGACAAAGACATGGTAAGTATAAGGGGCTTCAATTTATATGACAATCACCTAAGTTAATATAACATTGATTGCATATGAAAACTAAGTACATGTGCATACGTTGTTGAAGCATTCAAATGAGGCATTGAAATTCCATTTCAATCTTTTTCATGGATGTAAAAATGAATATAAGTGGTCATGTTTTTCATTAGTTTTTTTTTTCATAATCATGTGTGAAAGCCTTCAAATGTAGGAGGATAATGTTTGGCTTCATTTCATGCCCCACCCTTAGTATTGGATGTTTTCTAAGACTTCGTAGTCCTTGCAATACATTTCCTAACTATGTTGGCTTTTTATATTTCATTAGTGGTTAAAACTAGTTTGTGGAAGTTTCTTAGAACCAAGAGATAGTGTATGGTCCTATTGTTGTCCACATGTTTTCCTTTTGTTCTCGTAGTAAAAATGATCCCTTTTATTAATAACATGCGTGAAATGTGTGAAATTCCATATATTTGAAGGCACATGCATGTGTATGAAAAAAGCTTTGCATATATGTAAGATGAGGCAAATAAGGGGGTTCTCAAACAAGCTAATCTAAATTCAAGAAAACTAATTGGAATGCGAGTTAGTGGAAAGAATTGTGGGAAAATTCTCAATAAAGGTGGAGGTATTTGGAAGTTCTCAAAATTCAAGTTCAGACAATGTGAGGGATGGAACAAGTCATCAAAGAACACATGAATCCTGAAACCTCTACAATATGGAAATGTAGAAAAAGATGAGTGAGATGGTTTCTTTGATGGTTGGGGTTGAAAGAAATATGTGTAATTTTAATGAGCACAAATTCTAAAATCCACGAATTCATGTAGAATAACATGTAAGAAGATCAAACCTATGAAGTGATATCAACAACACATAATGGAAGGAAAATAATCAAAGGTTACTTAGTTAGAGATTGCTTCATAGGTTGAAGAAGACACCTTCCATGGGTTGATATTGTAATATCTCTTTCTTTACTGAATGTATTGAAAATTCAGATTTTCTTGGGACAATTTGTAGGGAAATACACATCATTTTTGTTAAAATGGAGGAATAAATTTATTAGAGGTATATCTAAATTTTTAAGGAAAAATGTTGACACTCTATATATAATTTTATTATGTTACATAAAAATAGAATGACGCATTAACGACACATATTTGGTATTAATTTTCATTAGGTTGAATGAATGGATAATATGTAGTAATTATTAACAAAAATGAAATTTCACCATAAAAATTATGTTATTATGGTAAAACTTTTTAATCTCAACCTATTTATAATCATTCAATCTAAAGAATGATTGTAAATCATATCATTGGTGATGTAAAAGATTTAGAAAAATTTTCCCATATTTTTTACATTTATACATGATCTTTGATTGTTATGAGTTGTTTCACTATATTTGTTATATATCTATGTTCATAATATATATTTTATCATATGTATAAAAGTTTCTTTTATTTATGATAATACTATATTTAGAAAAATACCAATTTAATATAAAAGAATATAATGAATTTTATTATAAATTAAATTTTAAAGTTTTTAATAATTATTTTTATATATAATTTTTTTTTATTTGATTTTAAATTTTCTATTTAATTTTCTTAATAATTAAAATTGTAATAATCCTATTTCTTGTGTTGAAATAGGCTAATCCTCCTTAGAAAAGGTGCATACACATATATGTGTCTACATTTAATGTAATGATCCCAACATGATAAGAAGGTTCATACACATGTATGTAATTGGATGTAATGATGCGGCCACTCAAGAGTTCTATTGAGAAAATATTTTTATGATGTAAATAAAAAAAAACCTTTACTATATTTTTATAATGCAAGTTTATTATTTTCTCACAAAATTATGTACATTATTTCATTAAAAATTTAATAATAGTTGTTTAAAAATTAATAATAATAATAATAAATTTAAATTAGAATTAAAAATTAACATATTATTGATAATAAATTTAAATTAGGAATTAAAAATTAACATATTTATTGGTATATTTAACTAAAAAATTTAATAGATGAATTTTGGTTAATTTGTTACTTCTATTTATTTAGTAAACTAAAAAATAAATATAAATTTGTCATTCTTCATATTTTTATGTTTTATTTGCATTTTAATTATTTTTTTTTTAATTTAACTGTGCTTCCTCTTAAGAGGTCACAGGTTCAAATCCAGAGGGGGGTAGGGTATGTATACCTTCCTAGACTTTACCAGTCAAATCGTTGGGAGGAGGGGGGTCCCTTGTCCCAAAAACAAGGGGGTCTCATACACCAATTTGGTGTGCTGGCTTGGCCGTGACCTTAAAAATAGATTATTATTATTATTATTATTATGTATATATATAATTTTTAACAATATTTTATTAATACATATATATATTTATGTTAAAATTTTAATAATCTTACATTTTCATCAAAATTCAAGTTCATACAAACGCATTACCTACAACAAAATAAAAATAAAAATATATCATAATTATATACACTTTGTACTTATCTTGTAACCACTCATTTATCTCCACTCAATGTGTTAGGGTCTACATTAGTTTTTGATTGATTTATTCACTTATTAGTCCATTCCTAAGAAATTCGTAGAGGGACTATAACGATCGATAATTCGTTGATTTCATATTAGTATGTCCTTTAACTATAAATTTTTGGATAATCTTTATTGTTTGAACTAGAGAACTAAAAGCATTATTTTTTAGAAAATAAGAAAACCTTATATGTCATCATCTCATTGGAGAACAGATTTGAAGTCTTATTTCCATATTTTCTATTCTCAATGTTTTAAATGTTTAGATATCCAAATTTTTTACCATCGACTCTATTTTTTAATTTTTATTGAAATGTTTACATCTCGAAAGTTTTGAGCATCGATGCTCTTTTTTAATCTTTTTATTATTACTATTTTTATTGATATGTTTACATACCGAAAGCCTTGAGCATTGAAACTCTTTTTGAGGTACTCGAATAGGCCGGAAAAATTAAATGTTTACATAGGATGAGGCCCTTAAACATACCTCACACTCTTAAATGATTACTTAAATAGGCCTGGCAGAGTACATTTTTCCTTGAATTTTTCCATACAATCTTGTAGTGAATTTGGACAATATTGTTGTCCACCGCCACTGGCATAGTCATCATATGTTTGATATTTATTCTATGCTTGGAATCAAATTTAGTCATCATTAAATATACATATATTCTTTACTGGTTCATTGGTTGTTTCTTGTTCACTAGTTCATTGGTTCGTTGGTTGTTGTTTGTTGTTTGTTGTTGTTTGGTTAAACTTTGCAAGGTTGAGGTCATGCACCTATAGTTGGACCTGTCGGTGCTTGCTCACCGGTTTGTTTCTTGTTTCCTTCTTTATTTACTTTAACTTTGCAAGGTTGGAGTCATACACCCGCAGTTGGAGTTATTTTTTCACTTTGAAGGGTTCAAGTCCTACACCCACAATTGGGTCTACGATTATGTCGTTCGTCATTGACAAGTAAGTTTCAACACCATAGTTTCATTCATATTCATTGTTCACTGTTTATTGTTTACAGTTTGCAAATAAAAATGTTTAAGTATTTCCACTCACATAGTCATCATTTGTTTCATATTGATTTTATGCTTAGAATGGAATTTAGTCATCATTGAAGATACACATATTATTTATTGTTTCATTGGTTTGTTGGATGTTGCTTGTTGTTTCTTGGTTCAATTTTGTAAGGTTGAGGTATTGCACCTATAGTTGGAACTGTTGATTGCTCACTGGTTTGTTGGTTACTGGTTTCTTTTGTTTGCTTCAACTTTGCAAGGTTAGGGTCCTCCACCCATAGTTGGAGTTGTTTTTTTTCACTTTGTAGGTTTCAATTCCTGCACCCACAATTGGACTTGTGATTATGTCGTTCATCATCGACGAGTAGGTTTTAATACCATAATTAATTTTGCATTCGTTGTTTACTCTTTACTCTTTACAGTTTGCAAGTTAGAATTTTTAAGTATTTATTCATCATTCTTGTCCTGTAGAATTTCCATACAGGTTGGAAAAAAAATTTCTCCTCATCTTAAATTTTACTCCAATTTTTTCATGAGGCTCTGCACCATGTGCATGCCAATGTCATCTGCACAACTTTGGTTGTCATTTTTTCTAGCATTACAAATCTTGGTCCTTTGTTGTATGTGACGAAGTAGAAATCTAACGCCTCAATTGAATAAGGAAATTCTTTAGCCTTCACACCTTGCCCTCGATGATATTCCCAGCTTTCCCTATAATTATTACCTACCTATCTTGTATGGGAATCGAACCCATGTATTTCACATGAAAAAGGAAATCTCAAGCTTGTTGCCTTCGCAAAATATTCTTGTAGAAGAAAATTGCAGGTAGGTGTAGAAGGGCTAAGTAAGTTACAATGATAACCAAGCTGCAACAATTTTGCATGCCATTGCTAGGAATTTTCCATCTTTAAAGGTGAAATATTTCAATAGGTTATAAATATAGATCTATAAACATACATATTTACATATTTTTCAAGATACATATTTCTCCAAGTTCTATGGCTTACGTTTTTGCAAGATTGTATTGAAAAATTTGAGGAAAAATGTACTCTGACTGACCTATTTAAGTAAACATTTATGGTTGTCAGGATTTTTTAAGGGCCTTGCACTATGTAAAAAATGAATATTCCAGGCCGATTGGATTACCTCAAAAAGAGTGTAAATTCATGGAACTATGATTCATAGGATGGCCTAGTGAATGGTGCAAATTAACTACTCAAAACTTATACCAAAACATACAAAGTTGATCTGCTATGCATTCAGTTCCATGAAATGCACATTGGCCACAGAAAAGAAAACAAGTTAGATTATCTATATAATTCAAACACTTTGCGTGAATGGACACCTATATCGTGAATATCAAAACCAATATCAACATCGGTGAAGACAAGTCAACTGAAGATTTGAAGATTGTTTCCAATTCAACTTGCATGTGCACGTAAAGTCCACAACTCACAAGGACTAACACTTGATAGTGTTTCCTTCAACCCTGTTGGAATACAAATACATGTACTTCTATATACAACTTTGTCCTTTGTCAGAAACATAGAGTCCTTGTATTTTCTAAGTGCTCTTACAAACGATAACTTCAAATTCAAACATAGATTTTCTACTGAGATGCAACACCCTCAGACTAGTGAAAAATGGAATCTACAATATGATAACCAATTCATACAAAAAAACTCATATGTATCAATTATCTCACTTAACACGCACAATTTAAATGCACATATGGATGATATACTCAATGACTATGACATAATGGAATCTGATATTTTGTGCTTGCAAGAAACATACATGACATTATGCATGCAAAATAAACAATTTTCAAATCACACTTGCATATCAAGTTACATTACACATGGAGTGATGATATTAGTGAAAAAACATATAAACATTTTGGATCATATGCATTTCGAAGAAAAATATGTTGAGATGGTGCTAGAAAGAGTAATTTTTCATGGACTGCAAATTGCAATATTGAATTTCTGAATGCAACCATTATCATTCTAGGACACTTCAATGCTGATATGCTACAAAATAGTGCCATAACAAAAGAATTGGAAAACTGCACGTGAAATTACAATCTCCGGCTTCTTTTTCTTAAGATAAAACATGTACAAAACACACTTATTGACCGTGTATGGTCAAATGTGCCCATTTCCCAATGCACCGTCTTTATCTTAGACACATATTGGTATGGCGATGATACAATTTGTCTTGTACTTGAATTATGAAATATACATCAAACATATTACAGAATCATATTTCCATGCCTCAAATCATAACTGGATACTTTGTTGCACAAAACCAAATCATTCAGCTAGGAACATCCATTTTCTTATTATTTTGTGGCTTGTAATATATTTGGCGAGGAAAACTTCTATATAACCACAACCATGGATCAAGAAAAACAAAGGTTCATTCTTCTAACTATATATTTTATTCTATTCCTTCGATTCTCATTTATTGTATGTACATATTACTTGTTTTCCCTTACAGACCAACTCACATAATTTTTCATTGTGTTTTGTGCGTTCCCACATTAAAACAGATAGAACAACTAGAGAAGACAAAAGACTGTTAACCAAAAATGTAGAAGAAGAGATACAAAGGTGCATGCTTCTACTATTATTTCATAGTCCATTGTTTTGTATTTCATTTATTGTCTGTATATTTATTCTACTACTTTGCACCTAATTTATTGTATGTATATACTACATATCTTCCTACATAATAACTTATCTTCATGTCAACTATAATTTTTGTACTGCTACAATGAAATTAATAGAACTGCATTTATTTTTTTACGTGTCTTTCTACATACCAACTTACATTCATGTCCATTGTATTGTTTGCATTGCTACATTGAAAGAAACAGACTGTTTGGACAAGATGATGAAATCTAATATGCCACAATAGAGGAATATCATGTACAATCTTGTAACATCCCGCTCTGGCGCACATACCAAACTTATTCTTTGAGGACACTTGCTCGCAAGTGATCTGGATTTATATGATGATAAAACTTTTCTTTCATTTTGATGCATTGAGTTATATGACAGGATGTTTTTACTACCATGATATAGACAGGTGCCGCTGACTCAGTTTCGTTGAGTGTGCAGGGTTTCAGACATTGAGGATGCAGAGGCATCGGTAGAACTCCCTTGGACTCCGGATTGAGTCAGGGAGTGGGGTATTTGAGTTGTTTCATTTATGATGATATTGTTTCGTTTGATGATATACTATTGATTATATGATATGATGTTTGACATGATCT
>ML780407.1:599997-630381 GCA_009831015.1 Picea engelmannii
TTGTTATGTTCACACTATTGATATGGTTGTTATAGCTTAAGGACCCTTAAGAAAATGAATAGGAGGTAATCTTTTAGGCCACTTAAATATTGTTATGATCTCTAAATGTTTCCTTAAAAGGTTTTTTTTTTATGGAGGTTGTTTTATTAATGACATGTTGGTGGGTGTTTTTAGATGTGACATGATTGATATATATTGACTTATTAATAATTGTTACCGTTATCATTTAACATCATTATTATTGTCCTCTCTGATTATTCAAGAACATGTGGCATTTAAATAGGGCTATTTATCTATTCCCTTTTCTAATAAGGATGTTGTGTTCAAGCGTGATGTATATTGGTAGTAATTGTTCTATTCGAATGGTTAATGAAGACATTAAAAGCGCAATGTTAATGTTGTTAAACTGCAAGGATCATACAAGTTAATTTCAATGTTAATATTGGTTTAGATTGAATTATAAATAATGATGTTTTAGCGCAATGTTAATATTGTCAACTGCAATGATAATACTGGTTTAGTCGCCTTGTTAATAAGTGTTAAGTTGAATGCTTAATGATGTTAAAACACAATATTGTAAGGTCACGGTAAGGTAGGGTAATGCTCTTGGAGGCTAGGTGAGGTGATATGGAGAATCTAGCTAGTATTCATTCACGGATGGGTTTTAGACATTGCCTTGTAATTAATTTAACGTTCGTTGCCCGAGTCCTTGTCGTGCGCCTTCCGTAAGGGGGCGCACTTGTCCTTCTTAAATATGATGTACTTGATTACGGTCAGTTGTTTGCTTGGTCTGTTGTGTCGGGCGGGATGTAGACACCTCCATGTTCCTCAGAACAGTTGCCAGCCCTGAGACCTTAAATGGTTAAAGACAATGGGAAACCGGGCTTGAGCGTTGCTTATGTGTCTTGGAGGTCCTAACCTTGCAGGGTAGGACGGGCGGGTAGTCAGTCATATTCAGCAGTCAGTTTTGCTTGTCGTTAAATGTTGCGTTGTGCACCCTTGCCTATGGTCTTAGTTGTTTGCAGATACTCGTCGTGTGCTTTGGCTTCTTGCAATGAACACCGTGGTCACGTCTTGATGGATGTCAAGGGGTGACATAGAGTCAAGTATGTTTTTACTTCTTCACGCGCGCACACACCGTAAACACAAAAAAAAAAATTGCACCTGTGTACTAGAATGGTTGTCGTAACGAGGTGGTTCGTTACAAATCTTCAAAAAGGTATACCAATAGTGATAGTAAATCAAACACACAAAAGAAGTAGGTGGATAAAATATTGTACTAGAAAACGATGATTTGGAAACAATGGGCCTTGGTTGAGACTTCCCGCTTCTAAAAATTTCCCTCCCCTTTTCTATTTTCCCACTCTCTTTTATCCCTTTTTTCCCCTCTTCTATACTTAACCGAATTCCCCTTTCTTTTTCCCCTCTACTTTCCATTTTTGGTTACTTTACCTAGTCGTTTTTCCAATGCTTTCTAGATGTGCGGGTTGGAAAACTCATGGATTCATATTTCTAATCATGCTTTTATATAATGAGTCAGACCGACCACTTCCCCATTCCATACTTATCCATTTTTTGGTCACGTGTTCTCAGGATAGAGAGTTCAAAATTGTCCTTCTATTGTTCTGTGTCCTGCAAACAACACACAGAGTTCCACAATATACAAATTGACAGTTGGACTCTCGGGCTAGCAGGCTCAAGATTGCGCTTCTATTGTTTTGTGACCTACAAACAAAACCTAGAGTTTTGCGATATACATATTGACCGTCAAAATCCTCCATCATACTATTTTCAATGTTACACATTTTTGCACTCAAAATTTCTGAGACATACAATTTGACCGTTGGGTCCTCATATCTCCTGAGTATCCCTTGACACCCTATTTCATACTCCATCCCCTTCGAGCATGTATGTGACATCCATAAAAATTATGAACAATATAAAATGCATATGCTTATTTATTCATTATGATGTTCATATACACATGCTTGCATCATAAAACATTGGGCGAGTGACATGGGCATGAGTAGTCAATCATCGCAAACATCAACAAAATGACAAGGCTAAAGGTAAATATTCATACATTATTCTCTTGCTATGTTTACCAAACAAATATCTTGAGTTATTTATTCATCTATGCCATGATAAATATGTTGATCTCATCTACAACACATGCTTTTTAGTTCACAAGAAGTATCAACGAGCGCAAGTGAAATGCCCAACATAGTGCAAGCTTCGGAGACTAAGAGGTATGGTTACAAAAATATGGCCTTCATACTTCATCCAAATTGTGCATCTACTTGTACATCTATGCCAAAAATAAATGATACAAACTGCCATTCACATTACTTTTTCTGTTAAAAAAATGTCACCGGGTCTAAACTTATAAAACCCAATATACTATTGATATAAGGATTGAACAACTGTTGAACTGGACAAGTGTTCATTGGGGACATAATGGTCATGTATATCACCTACTTAAACAAGGAAAACAAAACTAGATGCATTATGCATGATGACATGATAGAAAACAAAACCATGATGACAATCACACTCACTATCCCTACACAAATTGTCCAGAAACAATAGAAAAGATCTTGCCAGGTAATGGGATATCGATTACAAATTTTAATATTTTACCTAAAACAATATATGACCATGGTGATTTTGAGCGGATTATATCGCTTAATGAAACAAGTATTGTGGAAAAATTTCCCACGGTTTGTTCAAAATATCATTTTGTACCGAACATAACAATCATCCAACTTGCACAGAGCAATAACATTTACCCAATTGGAACCATTGGTGTAGTTCTCACACTAGAGAGAAAATTCGGATTGTAACACATTCTCCATATAAAATATGGAGAGTCAGAAAATGACAAGGCAATGGTATCGTTCTCCATATCTAGTTTTGTCCTTTACTTTCACATGCTCATATATCTCAGTTGTGTTCCATAACTATTACACTCTTCCATGTTGAAACTACAATTGCTCGACACCTATTCAAATTTATTTTCCTCAATGGGACAACAATTGCATAAAGGGAAATTTCCACTTATGCTCATCAAAAATATAACAAAGAAAATAGATGTTAAAGAAATGATATGTTGCACAACCCAAGCAACATTTGTAATAGAATTGTGAATATACATAGTACAAGATCTGAATAAACTAACTAGCTCGACAATTGTTGTATGTATACATATAAAATTACATTGACACTTTGCTGGATTACTAAGAGGGGGGGTGAATCAGTAATAGATCAATATAATATTTTTGAACCATATAATGCAAGTGTTATATCAATGTAGAATTATCATCCAATATTTGCAGAGTAAATAAACTATGAAAAAATGAATAATCATATACATATAGAGTACACCAAATTTTTTACGTGGAAACACAGAATGAGAGAAAACCACAAATTATTTTTCTTATATGCCTTGAAGAATTACATTCATTGGAATCACCAACTTCCTTTGTTCTCCATCTGCAACTGGAAGGAGGCTCCAAACCCCTAGTTTCTCAGGCTACAACATGAGGAAAGATCCAACTCCCCAATTCTTTAGCTACAACCAGAAGGAGGCTACAACACCCTATGTTCTCTAGCTACAGCTGGAAGGTGGCGACAACCACATGACCTTTCCCTGTCCAATTTCCCTGATGTATAAGTAACATGATTGAAACACTAACACACTATCATTGTGAGTTATAGTACTGTAAACCTGTATCAATCAACTTGCACCAGACAACCTGTACCAATAACCTGAACCATGCATCAACTTGTACCTCAACATGTAGTCAACCTATACCATAAACAAGTGCATCAACCATGTACCAAGTATGTATTAATCATGTATCAACTACCGATCAACTATAACTCATCAATATGTACCAACATCATCAACTATACAACTCATGTATGTGCCAACCCATCAACTACTTGTCTCAATCATGTACCCAACATGTACCTCAACTAAAATCCCTCATCAATTTCATCATCAAAATTTGATTTGTAACTCTGTAGTAGAGTTGGTGTATATGATCACATACCTTGTTGAATTTTGGCTTATTCTAGAGAGTGAACCTATAGAGCATGCCCTTCATGTAATATTTGTTGTATGGTTATAAAAATTGTACACAGAATACTAGAGAATGTACTCTAAACACCACATTTGGTATTACTGAATTTGTATATATTATGAAGAAGTTATGGTGTTTTTACCCGAAACACGTTTTTTAGACTAGTTTCAAGACTAGCCACAAACCCTATTTTCCATGGAGTGTAAATCCAAAAATACAAGGAGACACAAGCTTAAATTAGTACCACTTCTACTTGGATATGTTTTCTCAATGGCCGCCCAATTTCACGGTCTGAATCATTATAGAAAAAAAATTATTGCAAAAATGGTGAGATGACCTGTAAATAACATACCTTAGAAAACATCATCAAAAGAATTTATCCTCCCTTGAATTTCACCTTCTTTACTTCACCTTCCCACTGAAATTTGGCTTAGATATCCTTTGGTTACCTCAGTCACCTTTATATATTCAATAAACTCAAGTGTGATTAAAATGAGATAGCCTTGCCTCTTATTTATATTGTCCAAGTAGCTTCCTTAGAAGCATCTTTTAGGCCACTTTGTCTACATAATCACCTATGTCCAACTTTGCCCAATTTGCTACTTGTCCATGTATCCATAGCCACTTGACCACTTAACTCATTTTCATCATTTTAGGGTTAACCTTCTTACAACCACTTTCCATAATTAGAACGTTCTTCATTTACTTTATTATTTAAATAATCCTTCTTGACTTTTTCACTTCACTTTATTATTTAAATAATCCTCTTTGATTTTGTCACTTCACTTTATTATTTAAACAATCCTCTTTGACTTTGTCACTTCACTTTATTATTTAAATAATCCTCTTTGACTTTGTCACTTCAGTTTATCATTTAAATAATTTCTTCTTTGCAAGAACTTTGACTTCTTTGACTTTTTGAGGTTTCAAGCCAATCATATGAGGGTCCTTCAACTTTGTAAGGCCATAAATCTCAAACCCTGATGAGTTATGTGATGTTCCACATACCACCAGCAATGGACTGAGATGTACTATACATATAAAATAGTGCTACCTACAAATATATCAAAACTCATACCATTATACATCAAACAAACTTGGGTCCATTACACAAATGTTTGTGCTACTGAAATTCACTATCGGACTTTCTTCAACGGTTGACATCAGTGAAAACCAACCCAATTAATCAACAATATCCCCCTTTGTGATTGATGGAAACACTTTGATGAAGTACTAAAATCATACCACTCATGCTCCCCTTGGAACCATGCCTACATCTCTATGACCAATGGTCCCCCTGGAACCATGCCTCTGTTCTATGCATCTGATAAATCTCTCCCCCTTTGTCATCAAGGGAAAATATATATTTCCATTTGGGGATGCTTCCCCTAACTGACTTGTCTAATCACCCAACCTGAATTTTCCTCTTTATGGTGCTTCCTCGTGTACATATAACATATATAAGATAAACTTTCAAAAGCATTCGTTTTGGAGTAGAAATAACTATGAGTCTCTGGTGAAGATACTCAAAGGCTTCCTATGGAAGCAATTTTGTAAAGATGATTGTCACTTGCTCTTTTGTACCCACATATTCAACTTTGATGTTCTTTTATGCAACCCGTTCCCATAGACAGTGATACTTGATTGGAATGTGCTTCATCTTGGAGTGATTCACTGGGTTCTTTGAGATATTGATGGTTCTTGTATTATCACAATAGATTGGAATGGACTCATCATACTCAACTTATGTATATATATATGCCAAAGTTTGTTTCATCCATAGACCCTGTGTACACCATGTTTCTATTGTAATATACTTTTCCTCAGTTGTAGATAAATATATTGATGATTTTTTTTTTCTTAGCCTTGATACTAAACACTCACCCAAGTAGAATGTTGCTCCGCTGGTGCTTCATCAATCATGAATGCAACCTGCCCAATCTGCATCTGTGTAGGAAATAATAGATAGATCTTTTACTTTTGGATACCATAACCCAAACTCTTTTGTTCCTTTGAGATATATGAAAATGATCATCACTGCTAATACATGTGATTCCTTTGGTGTTTTTTTAAATCATGCCACCTGTCCAACTTCCTGCATTACATATGGTCTGGATGTTGTCACATATAGTAGGCTACCAATCATTGACCTGTATTTTCTCTGATATGTAGACTTTGAATCATTGTGTTTTCTCAACTTGCAACCGGTTTGCAAGGGAGTGATAACTAGTTTGCAATCGTCTATTCCCAACCCCTTTAGCATTTCAATGATATACTTGGATTGAGAAATATAAATTCCTTGGTTTCTTTGACATATATGAAGACCCAAAAAGAAGGATAGTTCTCCAAGTAATGACATTTCAAATTCGTTATGCATGTTGTAACAAGCCTGCTTAAATAGATGTATATGATTATTAATTATAATTAATTTAATAATCTAGCTGTCTTAAATGTTAGCTAAACAATAATTAATTCTTAAATAACTTTAACTAATTAATTATTATTAATTACTTGTTCATGATTGTCAAGGATTAATTAATTATTAATTAACTCATTAATTAATCAAGTAAAGAATTAAAGGGGGGTTAATAAATTATATTGTTTAAATTAAAAAGGTTACATACACGGAAAGGGATAAGATATTAATTATGAAAGGAAAAAATAATAAATGAAAGGATAAGGGGCATTAACTAACTGTAGGTAAGGAAGTAAATGAGAAAATGGAGGTGAAGGAGGGATATGAGGGAGGAGGTTACAGAGGAAGGGGATCATTCTAGGGGATTATTATTTTTCTTTGGGGCTCTCCTGGATTGGGAGGGAGGAGAGTTGAGTTCTAGAGTCAGGAGGATTAGTTCAGGGGGCACCAATTTGTTGGGGGTTTTGGGCATGGGGGCCAAGATATCCATACGAGATCCTGGAGCTAGGAAGTTTTCCTAGTTGGCAGGGTGGAACAAGTTTTGGGCAGTGTTTACACAGTTCAACAACGATCAAACATAGTTCAGCAACGGTCAACAAGGAAAGTGGAAAGCGGAGGGTTAGCATCAGACCAAGGTAATTTAAATTGTGTATTTGTTTTATTTTGTTATAAAATTTTAGTATTCGTTGATCAATTTAAAATGCATATGTGTAAACATAAAAGGAATTATTGAACTTTACTGTTTTGTTTGTAGAACTAATTGATGTTAAATAATATGGCCACTACAAATGGTATGAGAGATTTTGTTTGAAATCTGGGCCTGAGGAACAAAACTCCAAGATCTAACTCCAACTACGCCTAACCTACAAACCAAACACATAAATTTTAAAACAAATATAAAAACAAATGCAATACGAATTGAAAATCTAAAAAAAAAAAACAAATTTACCAAAGTAAAACAAGTGAAATATGGATACAACTAGGGTTGTTACAACTTTGGAATATAGATGAGCCTTCAACTATTTAGGGATTAAGGAGATGGACTTAAATCATTGTAGACTCATTTGAAATATTTAATATGGAAAAGCTATTTCAACTCAACGGTTACTAGGCATATCAATATATAATAAGTTATCTCAGCAATGTTAAGAGAATCAAATTTGAAAATTCCAATGGGAGCACCCTAAAAGACACTTGATTTAACCAGAGAAGGAAGTTATGAACAAACAATTAGTACTAATTACTGGATGCCCTTTTGAGCATAGCAAAGAAAAATGAAACGTCCTTCATCTTTTGCACTAAAAAAGAAAGGAAGCAAAGTGCACAAAGCTATTAGCCATATAAAAGGTAACCCTACTTCTGGAAGCATTCAAATGGCAGAATTACCTTTAATTTGCATATCGAATGTAATGTATTATAATGCCAGAAGACCTCCCTTCTCAGACCAAAATTAATGTATTATAATGGCAGGAGCCGTTATCAGACCAAAATTAATGATTTTACCAAAAAAAATTATTTTAATTTTGAGCTTGATCTGGCAAAGCTCACCGCTCTCCATGCTTATAATTTTATAAGGTACCCATATTCTCATTATGGATTGGGATATCTGCATCAACCATTTATTGAATTTCCATAGCAATGTATTAGGTTTCACTTTTGTTCATAATGATTCCAGAGATCCAGGGTGCTTCCAAATCATCCCTACCCAAAACAATCAAACCTATTTTACCAAATCCGACGAGGAGACTTTTTTTTGTTATGTTCTCATTCCCTTTCCTGTCTTAACACTACGTTAGTACATAATTATCAATTTTATATGCATAATATATGCAAATTGGGGGCTTCACATTTCTTAGCTCCTTTAACTTGCTAGTGCCATTTGTTGTTCCGTTTCCATTTTCAATTTTTTGTTTCTCGTTTCTGGTAGCATAGGATCTAATAAAGCTATCTCAAACAGGGGGATTGGTAAATTCCCCTTAGTATGCCTTTGTATACCTTGAGAGAAAGAAATCCTTGCATATTCAAGGCTCAACATAGACATGCCAAACCATTTTCTTCCCAACGTTTTTCTAAAGGGTGGTTTTCTATCTTTTGAAGTAAAACCATTAAATCCGAGACAAACATTGAAATGGAGATAACATAACATATTGCCAGTAATAGAACAGACATTTAAGAAAGTGAGGTCACCACTCAGATTTCTTCCTAAGGAAACAAAAATGCATAATCAATATCATTTCCTATACACCAAGAGTTTATCCCATGTTAAAACTATGCAAAATGACAACAACGGGTGAGCATGAGGCTCTAGATCTCTACAGAAACAAAATGTGGGAAGATTTTTTTTTTATACCCATTGAAACAATGCACAGAAGCAGATCAGAATCTCCTGATCTCATGCATTACAAATTTAGGCAGATTCCAACAAAAATGTATTGACTTATAGATATTTTTAGAACCAACCCAACAGACAATGGACCATCCAGACAACAAGAAAACTCTCTCTCTCCTTATCTACTGCTATTAATGTGTATGAAACAAGACAATATGTAACAAAAACATTTAATGAGGGATTTCAGATCACATACCTTTTTCTCAGTGCACCCAAATAAACTCCTGGAAGGGAAAATTAGGAGCCATGTATGATGCGTATAATACATGCAAAATAAGAGTAACTGCAGTGCTTAGCCACGGAAATTTTCCAAAAGATAAAGAACATTCCCCACAAAATTGCTTAAAATCATATTTTTAGGGTAGAAACGGACTAACGGTTGTAATTTAAACGGCCAATTTTTTTTTCTCTCCCACCAAGTCAGTCTAGTTGACCTTGTTCGTGGCTGGGAACACAGACGATAATTTGACACGGCCAACCCACAAGTTGGCATGGCAGGCGCTGTAATTTCCCCAGCGCAGGGAATAGCATCAAGGGAACTCTTTGTCGCAGGAAAGAATCAAACCTCTGTGGCTGACAGGAAGAACTGGATGAAATTCCATTCTTAATCAGCGACAAACATAAGGACATGACTGGAATTGTTGAACATGAACTGCTAATTTCACCATTAGATTCTCGGAGAAGGGGAGAGGACAATCCTCTGAGTGTGTAAGCCATTTGCATTTCCATTCCCCTTCAAAATATAATTAAAATTAAGCTCAATTGGTAAAAGGCTCTGTCACTGAAAGCCATCATGCTAGTTAGAGAATAACGTAGGGTAAGATTACCTTAGATTCTACTTTCACATCACAAACAAACCTAACTCTATCCAAAAAGGGCATATCATTCACTTCAATTTCTGAGGAAATGAATCCCAAGTACGAGTCTCCATCGTTGTTGAGACTGGGTGTTCAAGCTCCATTGTTGTTCAGACTATCTTCTCAAATTTCATGCAATGTTTCAGTATTAACTAACCCCAGAAAAATAAAACTAAGAGCACAACTCACTTCAATTTTTATTGATTAAGCACTATGAATTAGGTTATTACTGAAACAACTGCTACATGAACGACCAATAGTGACCAGACCAGCACCAGTGCACACGAGGCCATGAAGAGGAGTCTCAAAAGGGATGAGCACCTGGAGTAGGGGGCACATGGGCCTCATGCGAGGACCCACAATGCCGATTTCTTATATATAAAGTATTTCACGAGTAAATTTTTATATATATTTTTTAATTTTGATTGTTTAAAATTAATTGTTTTAATTTTTTTTTATTATAATTATTTTAAAATAAAGTTTCAAGAAATATTTATTTAATTTTAAATTCTTAAGTAAATTATTTTAAATTAGTTTAAAATTTAATTAATTTAAATTAATTAGGTATTTTGTCCTTTTTTTTAAATGAGTAAAAAAAAAAAAAATTACTTAATTAAAGGGTTTTGAACCCGTGACCCCCCACCAAGCGATGCGCCTTAAGAAGATCAATAACACCAACATGCCACACATATCACTTTTACAAATAAATTCGCATATAAATAGTTTAATTGTCAATAATAGAAAGGTACTAGCCTGAAGAATAATCTTCAATTATCCAAGTGTCAGGCTCATGAGACCTTACACACAACTCATCGAGCCAAGTTCCAAGTCACTCCACTCCATTCCACTATTCAATTCAACGCTAAATATCAATGCGACATTTGACAATTCCAACACTACACACCAAGGAAAATCTCCCGAGTCAAGCACCAGAGGATATTTAGTCGTAAGCGAAAAGTTAAAAGGACTTAGACTGGGACAGGCAGGGAGGAGGTGACATATGCACTAGGAGAGTAAGCATAGGAATTGGTGAGTATGGAACAAGACTATCATAGCTATAGGGCAAGGGGACCAATAGCTTTTTCATAGGAGTGAAGAAATCAAGCTTAGACGCTTAATCCTAATCCTAACCTAGCCAATCCCCTAAAGGAGTAATGTCTGTTTACAAACAAGTAAAGAAAACTTATCCTAACCCTGTTTCTAGTTTGAGTAGCACCAATTTGAAACATCCTCGAACTCACCCTGACAACTTGGTTGATGCAGGTTACAACATACAAGATGGTCAGGACTCGAGGGAGTCGAGGTAGGGGAGCATCGTCACAAGCACCGCCAACACCACCAGCGCCACCACCACCATCACCTGAACTAGCCCTCATACTGCGCTCGTTGGAAGCCATTAATGAGACTTTAACGGGGCGACAACCAGCAAGGACTGAGTTAGAACCCCCACCATATGGAACAGGTAATCCAGAAGTGTCAAGGGATTCAGGGGGAGGACCTCCACCCGAAGACATCACGCGAGAATTGCAGAAGCTAAAACTTCCAAAGTTTTCCAGGGGTCGAGCCAGTGAACGCGCAGAAGCATGGTTGGAAGGTATGACAAGGTGTTTTTCCATAAGGGACTATGCATCCAACTCAAAGGAAAAGATAACAATTTCTCAGTTAAGAGATAGCACCTTGAACTGGTGGGGCAACCTGGAAAGACAACTGCACCTTACCCCAGACATAGTATATTGAGAACTTTTCGAGGAGAGGTTCTGAAGGAAGTATCTACCAGCGTACTATGAGGAACAACAGGTAGGGGAATTTCATGCCTTAGTACAGGGAAATAGAACTGTAGAAGAATATGAGATTAGATTTATGGAATTGGTCAAATATGTTTCGTATATGGACAATGACCAACGACAGGTAGAGCGCTTCATCTATGGATTAAAACCTAAGATAAAAGCTATGGTGTGGATGTGGAAACCATCTTCAGTAGCGGAAGCGGTGGAAAATGCACGTTATGTGGAAGAACAGATGAACTTAACCGGGGGTACAAGACTGACATTTCTGCATCGCCCTGGATTCGTAGGAAAGGCCCCGAGGACATTTCCTAGGGGAGGGGGTCAAGGCCACTGCCATATGCTAACAGAGTCACACCAAGGACAGTAGCTGCAGGGCTTTCAATGGCAGTGAGTGCATCATCTCGTTCATCGCCAGTGGAGAAGACAGGTCAACGACCATCTCAGGGAACAATAAGTAGGGGCAGGGGTTCCAGGGGAAGGAACTCATTTCAGACACAGTCACATAACAATGCACAGGTTCAATCTTGTGTTACCTGTTGGGGGTGCGGAGGACCCCATTACCAGCGTGACTGCCCAGAGTTACAATCAGGGTTCGTGCATAGAGAAGGAAAGGAACCTATGGGGAGATCAAGTAGCAACCACCATATTTACGCAGCGGTTAATAATCGCCAGGCCGAACATCAATCCATGGTGGTGGATTCATCAGGTAAGCTAAATCATATCAATATTAAGATTTTGTTTGATTCTGGTGCCACAAATAGTTTCATTTCACCATCTGCATTAGAAAAGAGTGGGTTGGCAGCCTATAAGCACGATGACTTTAAACAAGTCGAGATGGCTTCAGGGGGAAAACAAGCGGTAGGACCTAGTGTTGATAATTATATAGTAGACCTGGGAGTGTGTACTACCAGGTTGAAGGTATATGTCACTGCTCCCGGGGCATATGACCTAATCATTGGAATGGATTGCTTAGAAGCTCATTGAGCCATGGTAGATTGTTTTGCCAAGAGGGTTCTTTTTGCCGATGATGAAGGAAGACCAGTAGAGATCCAAGGTGTACAGAGAAAAGTGTCATTATGCTTTATATCAACTATGAAGGTTAAGCGATGCTTGAGGCAAGGGTGTCGACTTTATGTAGTGTAAGAAGTGAATGAAAGGAAGGGACCCTCATTGGATCAGTACCCGATATTGTCAGAATTTCAAGATGTTTTTCTGAACGAGTTACCAGGGTTACCTCCTGAGAGGGAGCTTGATTTTACTATTGAGCTAAAACCTGGTGCAGAACCAATCTCCAAGAATCTGTATCGGATGACAGTGTCAAAACATTGTGAAATGCAAATGCAGTTGAAAGAGTTACTAGACTTAGGGCTAATAAGGCCTAGTGTCTCACCCTGGGGCACACCAGTAATTTTTGTAAAGAAAAAGGATGGATCCTTACGACTATGTATAGACTATAGGGACTTGAACCGTGCGACAATGAAAAATAGGTACCCAATGCCGCGAATAGATGACCTCTTCGATCAGATGAAAGGAGAAGCGGTATTATCCAAGATTTATTTGCGATCAGGGTATCATTAGTTAAGGATTAAAGAAGGTGATATCCCAAAAGCTTCCTTTCGAACTCGGTTTCGACATTACGAGTTTGTTGTAGTACCTTTCGGATTGACCAATGTGCCAGCAGTATTCATGAGCCTCATGAACAATGTATTGTGGAAGTACTTAGATCGATTTGTACATGTTTTTCTATATGACATCCTCATCTTTTACAAGAATGAAAGAGAACATGAGGAACACTTGTGAATAGTGTTGTCATGCCTTAGAGAGAACAAATTGTATGGGAAGTTGTCGAAGTGTTCCTTCTTCCAGAAAGAGATCCACTATTTAGGTCATATCATTTCTGGTGAAAGAATCTATGTGGAACCAGAAAAGGTGAAGGCCATTATGGAGTGGCCAGTGCCGAAAAATGCCCATGAGGAGAGAAGCTTCATGGGGCTAGCAGCGCAAGGGGGTCAGGTATGAATGGACAGTAGAGTGTGATAGTGCATTCATTGAGCTTAAGAGGTTACTAACAAGTGCGCCAATTCTACGAGTGTTGGATATGGAAAAGGACTTCACAGTCTGCATGGATGCCTCGAAGCAAGGGATGGTGGCCATGCTAATGCAAGATGGAGGAGTGATAGCCTATGTGTCAAGGAAGTTGAAGAATCACGAAGAGCTATACACGACTCATAATTTAGAGTTGGCAGCTATAATGCTAGCTCTGAAAATTTGGAGGCACTATCTCGTTGGGCGAAACTTTGAGCTCAAAATGGACCATCAAAGTTTAAAACATATCTTCACTCAAAGAGATATGAATTCCAGGAAAAGGCGATGGAGTGAGTTTATGAGTGAGTATGATTTTGGTATTTCATACATAAAGGGAAAGGAAAATGTGGTCACAGATGCCTTGAGTAGGAGACCACGTATCTTCTCCTTGGTAAAATTAAAGGTCAATCTGAGGGAACATGTGTTGACACAACTCCCAGGAGACAGTTGGTATTTAAAGGTTACTTCAAACCTCCAGAGCGGAAGGCAGTTGGATCCAAAGTATGAAGGATATAGTCTGAAAATAGACAGACTATTAAGATATTGAGGAAGGATGTACATCCCTGCGAATGGGGATATTCGAAGCATCATACTGAAGGAAGCCCATAGAGCACTTTATTGTGTGCATCCAGGAGTGAAGAAGATGTATGCAGATATGAGGAAGCTCTTGTTCTGGGTAGAAATGAAGCGTGATGTATTCTATTTCGTCACCAAATGCCTGCAGTGTCAACAAGTGAAATCCGACCACCATCACCCAGTAGGCCTCCTACAACCACATGATGTTCCTATGTTCAAATGGGAAGTCATCTCTATGGATTTTATTGTGGGGTTTTCGCTCACATCCCATATACACAATGCCATTCTTGTGATAGTGGATAAATTAACCAAGAGTGCTCATTTTATTCCAGTTAGAGACACTTACAATGTCACTGATGTGGCACGTGTGTTTGTAAGAGAGCTTATAAATTTGCATGAGATACCTAAGAAGATAATTTCAGATAGGGACTCAAGATTCACTTCTAGGTTTTGGACAAGTTTACTGTCAGTGTTGGGGACTCAGTTGAACTTAGGCACAACTTATCATCCTGAAACAGATGGGAAAACTAAGAGAGTTAATCAAGTCATGGAAGACATGCTTAGGATGTATGTCATAGATAATCAAACCCAGTGGGAGAACTACTTACCTTTGGTAGAGTTTGCCTACAATAACAGTTTTCATACTTCCATCGGAATTCCACCCTACGAAGATTTGTATGGGAGGCCATGCAGAATGCCATTGAGTTGGGATAGAATAGAAGACCAAGTAACAGTTGGGCCAGAATTGATTCAAGAAATGGAGGAACAGGTGATTCAGATTAGGCAGAGACTAAAGGAAGCACATGATAGGCAGAAAAGCTATGCGGATGCACACAGGACCGACCGAAGTTATGAAGTGGGAGACCAGGTTTTCATTCGTATCAGGCCTAATAAGAGTACCATACAGTTTGGGAAAGGGACAAAGTTGTCACCTCAGTTTATAGGACCATTCAGGATCCAAGAGAAAATTGGACCCATTGCATATCGTTTCGTACTTCCACCCCACTTGCATAAAAATCATAATGTATTTCATGTATCTGTTTTACATCATTATGTTGTTGATGAATCACATAAAATAAATTGGAAGATATTGCAGGTATCATACATGGGAACCCTCACTGTAGAACCGTTACGCATATTGGACCGTAGAGTCTGACAACTCAGGAACCGTTTGGTAGACCAAGTTAAGGTCCAGTGGGACAAGTATAGTCCAGGATCTTCTACTTGGGAAGACGCTGAGACACTACGGCGAGACTATCCCTCACTTTTTTGACCACCTCGAGAACATGTTTCTCGAAGGATGGGTGTATGTAACACCGCCTTTTGAAATAGACATCCAGGATTACTTAAGGCCTATATACTTTATTTTCTAGTCACAATGAAACTATTAAGCGATACACCTAAACTTTAAATGTATGAACTTTTATGAATGATTAAATGTTATTGATGATGATGTATGTAATGCAATCTATTATGTGAATTTAAATTTTATGAATGTTTAAATGTTATTGATGATGATGTATATGATGCGACATATTGTGAGAATGTGAATTTAATGAATGTTTAAAATACTATCAGAATGATGTTGGACATGATGCAATCTATTTTGGGTAAATGATAATCTTATGAATGGGTGTCGAAATTGAATTATGGGATATTATGAGATCTATTTCTAATTTGAAAACTTTGATGTTAATTTATCGATACAAGGATACCAAATTAAAATGATGATAGTATGCAATTACATGATGATAATGCATAGAAATGTATGAGTTTGTGTTACAGACTTATCTGCAGGTTAAGGGCTATGAAATAGCCAAGAGATAATGATGATGAAAGTGGATATCAAGACCACTAATCGAGAAACATTATGGTATGAATATTGTATGTGGAATTTATATTGGTTTGGATGCATTGCTATGACATGTGGACTAGTGCATGATTTCAGGTGATGACACTACCCAAAACCGAATAAATGATGACAAAACCCCCAGCAACACGGTGCCACTGTGTATTCCATTGTAGGGTGTGGACCCTAGTCCTGTTAGGAGGGGTGGAGGCATTTCCCACCATGTATCCTCCATTGTAGGGTGTGGACCCTAGTCCTATTAGGAGGGGTGGAGGCATTTCCCACCGTGTATCCTCCGAAACCTGAAGTCAAGGGAGGAAGGTGTTAGTTCACGCTCCCCAAGACGTGTGATGATGACTGTCAAATGCCTACTAGGGAAGCTTGGTCAATATAGTGACACTTCTGCTTATGGGTTCTATTTGGAGTTAGGTCAATATAGTTGACGCTCCAAGATAGTCTAGCAGAGGAAGGATGGGAATGAAGATGGAAGTAGGTTAGGGAGGAAGGATGAGTAGTAATAGTTGAGAAGGTATGGAGATCTGTCTTGTGGTTGTATTTAATGTTTTCCCTTCAAAAAAAGAAGAAGAGAAATGTGTATATATGAATATTCATAACTTCGTAACTAAACCAAAGTTGTTTAAAATAACATTGTTGAACCGGATAATAGTAATTAAAGCATTTCTCAAACAATTGATTGGTTTGTTGTCTTTTATAAAAGACTAGTCTTGTTGACTGGATTGGATGCATACATAAGTTACTAAAGGATGGTAGTTTTGATTATTAGTACATGCACGAGACTTGCATGTACTAGCTACACATGCATTTCTTGTACATATACACTAGTATACATGAGTTTTCTTCACTTACTTAGTAATAATGCCAATTACTTGTTATGAATGTGTGAACCATGTTTCTTTCCTTTGTACCATAAGATACCTTAACTTTGGGACGAAGTTTCTTGAAGGGTGGGTGTATGTAACGAACCTGCTTAAATAGATATATAGGATTATTAATTATAATTAATTTAATAATCTAACTATCCTAAAAGTTAGCTAAACAATAATTAATTCTTAAATAACTTTAACTAATTAATTATTATTAATTACTTGTTCATGATTGTCAAGGATTAATTAATTATTAATTAACTCATTAATTAATTAAGTAAAGAATTAAAGGGGGGTTAATAAATTATATTGTTTAAATTAAAAAGGTTACGTACACGGAAAGGGATAAGATATTAATTACGAAAGGATAAAATAATAAATGAAAGGATAAGGGGCATTAACTAACTGTAGGTAAGGAAGTAAATGAGAAAAGGGAGGTGAAGGAGGGATATGAGGGAGGAGGTTATGGAGGAAGGGGATCATTCTACGAGATTATTATTTTTCTTTGTGGCTCTCTTGGATTGGGAGGGAGGAGAGTTGAGTTCTGAAGTTGATAGGATTAGTTTAGGGGGCACAGATTTGTTGGGGGTTTTGGGCACGGGGGCTAGGATATCCATATGATACCCTGGAGCTAGGAAGTTGTCCTAGTTGGCAGGGTGGAACAAGTTTTGGGCAGTGTTTACATAGTTCAGCAGTGGTCAACAAGGCAAGTGGAAAGCAGAGGGTTATCATCAGACCAAGGTAATTTAAATTGTGTATTTGTTTTATTTTGTTATAAAATTTTAGTATTCGTTGATCAATTTAAAATGCGTATGTGTAAACATAAAAGGAATTATTGAATTTTACTATTTTTTTTGTAGAACTAATTGATGTTAAATAATATGGCCACTACACATGTCCTTTGCAAATTTCTAGCTTAATCTATCATCAGTACTTCAAAAAATAATATCATCAACATAAACTTCAATTAGTAAAATACTATCTTGAGTTAGCTTGATGTAGAGGTTGTTGTGTTGACTTCATTTTATGAACTCTTCCTGTTGTAGATATTTATCCAATCTAGAGCCTATTTTAGACCATACAAGGCCTTATTTAATTTACAAAAATAATCTGCGTTTTCTGACAACTGAAATCTTTTTGGTTGTTCAATATAGACTTCTTCTTTAAGATCCTCATTCAGAAAAGATGATTTTACATCCATATGATACACTTTAATATTTTTGGAGCATGCATAAGATAAAAGAAATCAGATTGCTTCCATTCTGGAAATTGGGGAAAATGTCTCTTCAAAGTCGATTCCTTCAACCTATGCATATCCTTTACAAATGAATCTAGATTTTCTCCTTGTAACCTCTCCATCTTCATTCAATGTATTCTTGTATAGCCACTTTGGGCTGATCACATTCTTATCCTTTGGTCGTGATACCAATTCCCAAGTGTCATTTTTCTCGATTTGATACAATTGTTCATCCATGGCCTTATTCCAAAATCCATTCTTGTTGGCCTCTTCAAAACATATTGGTTCAATCGTAGATGAGAGTTCTAGGTATATTTGTTTTGGTGAACAAATTCTTCTTCTAGTCTCAACTCCTGCATATTTCTTTCTGATAATCTGATCTAGGGGATTATTCTTTTGTACTCATCTGCTAAGTGTCTTTGGAGGCACTTCCTGAACTTTCTCTTCTGCTTCTGTCATATCTTGTTCATCTTCCCCTTCTACTTCTTTTTCATCTTCTGCTTCTTCTTTGTAAAGTTGTTCAATTCATTCATTTTCTTCTTCCTTTAATTCTTGTCTACCTGTTTCATCAATTGTTGCGTTGATTCTTTCCACAACTTTTTTCAATCTCAGGTTGTAACACTTGTATCATTTCCTTGTACTTGAGTAACCAACAAGTAATCCTTTTTCCACATGACAGTTAAACTTTCCCATTCTGCCATCTTATCTTTTGATGAAGTGTTTTCTTCCAAAAACTGTGAAGTCCTTCACATTTGTTGGTCTTCCTTTCCATAGCTCGTAGGGAGTTTTGTCAGTTTTTTTTTCTGAGAATTAATCTATTTTGAATGTGAACTATTGTATGCAATGCCTATCTCCAAAATACATCTGTCGATTTGGAATCCATTAGCATTGTTCGATCCATTTCTTGTATTGTCTTATTCTTTCTTTCAAAAACTCTATTTTGTTGAGGCGTCCTAGCAACGAAGAATTTCCCTTTTATTCCATGCTTACTATAGTATTCCATAAATTCCTTTGAAGTGAACTCTCCTCCATTATCATATCTCAAGCATTTTATTTTTAAAACCATTTCATTTTCAACCATTTCCTTGTAGACCTTGAAGTTTTCAAAAGCTTCTAACTTATTCCTCAGAAAGAAAAATGCAGTCATTCCTGTATAATCATCAACTAATAACATAAATTATTTCTCACCTTTTAAACCCTTTCTTGTAGTTGGTCCAACTAGATTAGTATGCACATTTTCTAGTTGTCTTGTCATTGAATATTCGTTTGATTTAAACATGGTCTTTCTTTGCTTTCGTTGTTGACAATGCTTGCATAAAGTGTTGGTTGATTTCATGATCTTGGGAATTTCTCTAATTACTTCCATTTTGATGACTTTGACAAGGTTATCAAAATGTATGTGACCAATTCTTTTGTGCCATAGCCAACATTCATATTCCATTCATATGAAACACTTTTCATTTTTAATTTCACTTAATACATATATGTTGCTTGAAGTTCTTGCAGTTGTTGCAATCAATTTTCCTTAATATTCTTTTCTTATCTCACACTTTTGTGAATTGAAAGTAAATTTATGACCTTGGTCACACATTTAACTCACACTTAGAATATTATGTTTCATATTTTCTACTAGTAGAATATTTATGCCTTGGTATCCTTGTTCCCAATTTTGACTCTGTCTTTTCCAATGATTTTAGTTGAATCGTCATTTCCGAAGGAGACCGTTTCATATCTTTCCTTTCTCAATGTAAGAAATTTGTCTCTATCACATGTCGTGTGTTTTGAACAACTATTTTCAACATACCAACCACATTTATTCTTCTTATCTTGTAGAGAGAGTGTTAATTCTTCATTGATATATTGATTATGCTTTCTTATCCATGTCCTTTTCTGAGCTTCTTGTCTGTGGTTATTTTTGTTCTGTTGTGGTACTCTAGGAGGGATTGTCATTTTTCAATCTTTGGCCATGTGTCCAAAGTTGTTACATTTGTAGAATTACTCTTCAGTGCTTAAAGATTCAAACCTGTTGTAACTTCTTCTGTGTGTTTCACTAGGCCTTCTTGGATAACCCTTTTGTGTATGACTTTCAAAGTTGTTTATGTTCTTGTTATTATCTTTGCAATTCAAAGATTTATGTCCCAAATTATTATATGCATAACATAAACCAAAAAATATAGTTTGATACATGGGAGTTGAAGATATTCTGAAAGGAGGTACTCTTATGAATCCTTCTTCTTCTCGAGGCCTATTTGTTTCTGTCAGTTGTTGATTATGAAATTTGAATCTTCTCAGTGGATGAGTGTCCGTGTAATTTTATTTGTAGACCTTCCTATCCCCTTTGATTGTTTCTGCATAGATTTTTGGATATGTTTCTTGTTATATTGTTTTGGAGCTTGATCCCTTTTTTGTCTGATTGTATCCAAGTTCGAACTTGTCATGATGATTTTTTTTACTGTTGATAATGTCATTAAAAACTTTTGAGTTGTTTAGCGTATTTTTCATTTCAATATCCTTTCTTAATGTGACAATTTATGCTTCCAAATTTCCAATGATCTTGTCTCTTCCTTCTAGTTTTTATTTGAGTTCTTCTTCAATTTAAACCTTCAAATTTGTGATCATTTGTTCTAGTTCCTGAGTGTCCTCTTTCTTGTCTAGTTCCGCTTGTAGTTTCTTGCTTTTCTCGTTTTCTCTTCTGATAACTTCTATGGCACACAACAATTATTCTCAGTAGTCAACTTCTTCCTCTTCATATTATTCTTTGGCCTCTTCATATTATTATTTATCAGAGTCTTCTACTACCATGAATAGAACTCTTTATGTCTCACTATCAACGACTTCATCTTCATTTGATGATGAGATGTCTTCTTTGGTGCATAAGCTTTTCTTGAAAACTTTCTTTGCGGTTATTTTGCCTTTATATGTTTGTTTTTTATTTGAGTAACCTTTATCATTTCTCTTTTTATTATGAGGACATTTGTTAGCAAAATGACCAATACCATCATAATTAAAACAAATCAAAGGAAGCTTACCTCTATACATGTCGTTGGTTCCCTTGTTCAATCTTCTAACAAAGTTGGTCACTTCTTCATCATCTTCCCAGACGTTACTGTTGCTACTATGTTCTTTCCCTTTTTTTTTGACCTTTTAGATGTTTTTAAGGTTGATTCTTTTATATCTAGATTTTCCTACTCAGATCTCATTTCATATGTTGTGAATATTCCATGTAGTTCGTCCATGCTTATTGAGTTTAGATTTGGTATTTCTTTTAGTGATGATATCTTAGGGTCAAATATCATAGGAAGATATCTTAGTACCTTTTGAACAATTATAGATTCTTTGATTTCTTCTCCCAATCCCAAGATTACATTTATTGTTTCACCGACTCATAAAAAGTAAGATGAAATGTTCTCATATTCCTTCATCTTTAGTTGTTTGAACTTACCTCTGTAAGTTTGAAGCTTTCCTTCTTTGACTTTTGAATCTCCTTCATAAATACTTAGAAGTTTGTCCCAAATCTCTTTAGAGGATTTACAATGTGAAACTTTGGTGAATATAGATTCTCCAAGACCATTTAGAAGTGCATTTGTGGCTTTGGAATTATTCTGATTCAGTTTCATTGCTTTATCTTTTGTTGGTGGAACTGTTGGTGTTGTGTATCCATCTACAATTTATTTCTAAATTTCAAATCCCAGTGCCTATATATATGTCTTCATCCTTATTCTCCAAAATGCATACTTTTGTCCATCGAATTGTGGTATTACATTTTTATACATGTTGATCTCCATGATCTACCTCTCAGTGGTTAATCTGATTTCTGAAGGAACTTTCTTTGATACCAATTGTTGGATTATTGAGAAGGGGGGTGAATCAATAATAGAGATATATAATCATTTTTAACCATACAATGAAAGTGTTATATCAATGTATCATTATCATCCAATATATGAAGAGTAAATAAATAATGACCAAATTAACAATCATACACATATAGAGTACACCAATGTTTTTACGTGAAAACTTAAAGCAGGAGAAAACCATGAAATACTTTTTATTATATGTCTTGAAGAATTACATTCATTGGAAGCACCAACTTCCTTTGTTTTCTAGCTGCAACTGGAAGGAAGCTCCAATCCCCTAATTTCTCAGGCTACAACCTAAGGGAAGCTTTATCTCCCCAATTCTCTGGCTACACCCGAAAGGTGGCGACAACCACCTGTCCTTTCCCCGTTCAACTTTTTTGAAATATAAGTAGAATGATGGAACCACTGTCACACTATCACTATCAGATGTACTGTTGTAAATATGTACCAATCAGCCTGCACCGAACAACCTATAGCAATAACCTTAACCATGCATCAACCATGCATCAACATGCATCTCAAATTGTAATCAACCTATACCATAAACAAGTGCATCAACCATGTACCAAGTATGTATCAGTCATGTATCAACTACTCACCAACTATGACTCATCAAGATGTACCAACATCATCAACTATACACCTCATGTATGTGTCAACCCATCAACTACTTGTCTCAACCATGTACCCAACATATACCTCAACCAAAATCCCTCATCAATTTCATCATCCAAATCTGATTTGTAACTCTGTAATAGACCCGGTGTATATGATCACATACCTTGTTGAATTATGGCTTATTCTAGAGAGTGAACTTGTAGAGAGTGCACCACACATAATATTTGTTGTATGAATATGAAAATTGTACACATAATATTACATAATTTAATCTAACCAACACTTTTTGTCGTACTGAATTTGGATCTATTATGAAACACATATGACGTTTTTACTCGAAATACTTGTTTTACACTAGTTTTAGAACTAGCCACAAACCCTATTTTTGACTGGGTGTAACTCAAAAAATACAACGACCCACAAGATAAAATTTGTACCATAACTACTTGGATATGTTTTATCAATGGTATCCCAATTTCATGGTTTGAATCATTATGAAAAAAAATTATTGGGAAAATGGTGAGATGACTTGTAAATAACATACCTTAGAAAGCATCAACAAAAACATTTAACCTTCCTTGAATTTCGGCTTTCTTTACTTCACATTCCCTCTGAAATTTGGTTTAGATACTATTTGGTTACCTCAGTCACCTATATATATTCAATATACTCAATTTTGATTTAAATGAGAGAGCCTTTCCTCTTATTTATACTCCCCAAGTAGCTTCCTTGGGAAGCATATTCTAGGCCACTTTGTCCACATAATCACCTATGTCCAACTTTGTCCAATTTGCCACGTGGTCATGTATCCAATAACCACTTGACTACTTAACCCATTTTCCTAATTTTAGGGTTAACCTTCTTATAACCACTTTCCATAATTAGAAATCTCTCCATTTACTTTATTGTTTAAATACTCCTCCTTGTCTTTGTCACTTCACTTTATGATTTAAATAATTCTCTTTGATTTTGTCAATTCACTTTATTATTTAAATAATCATGTTTGACTTTCTGACTTCACTTTATTATTTAAATAATTTCTTATTTGCAAGAACTTTTACTTATTTAACCTTTTGGGCCTTCAAGCCAATCATATGAGGGTCCCTTAACTTCGTAAGGCCATAAATCTCAAACCATGAGGAGCTATTTCACTTTCCACATACCACTGGAAATAGTATGACATGTACTATCCATATAGAATAGTATTACCTACAAATATATCAAAAATGATACCATTATACATAAAAAAAAAACTTGTGTCCATTACCCAAACCTTTGTGCTACAAAAATTCACTACCAGACTTTCTTCAAGGGTTGACATCAATGACAACCAACCCAATTAATGAACACACTTTCCACATAAAAATTTCCTTAAAAAAATTTGTGCATCTTTTTTGTTGTACACTTGTATATTATATTGTTCAATACATTAACTATTATGCTCACGTGCACAGGTTCAGGGTGTTTTGGTTGCAACAAATGTGTACTCGACCCCCTTTGAGTCTGTATGTGTCAAATGCAACTCTCTTGCTTCTTCCTTTGCTTTCATAAATGATGACAACATTGAATGCCTACGATGCACTAAAAAATGCCCTTACATATAGACATTTCCTCAACGCTTCCATTTGAACCCTACAAAACACAATTGTACATTGTACAATTAGACAACCTGTATTACAAGATCTATTTCTTGGGTTGTCTGAATTTCCATATGAAGTAGAAGTACATAAAAAGGCAAGAAATATCTACATGTTATGGGACTTTGACGTCCACAACAAATTTACATTAAATGAGGACAATGCCATACTACATATCGGATGAACCAAATTTTTTTTTCATAACATGCGTTCACAAAAATGAAATAATACGATCTATAGATCTCCATGCTACCCAATCACGATATGAAAAGAGTTTTGTTGTGCCATGGAAAAGTGAACTGGAATTGCATAAGAATGTTCAGTCCAGGAAATGAGAAAAGACCCCATACAAAGTATCCAACTGTGAATAAATCAGATCCATCCTTTGAGTCATCAAAATGGATTTCTCCTATGAATGGAACCATCAGGCATTTTCAATAATATTGCAATTTTTTCATAGTTCAAACTCCATTAAGTTAAAGGTTGTCACTCTTTTCCAGAACTCATAATGTTCGAACATTCTAATCTCAACATGATATTGGTTCATAGTACTATCGAAAGAAAATCTCCATAGTTATCTTTGTTCATATTAATATAGTAATCGACAAATTTCTTGGTGCCCATTTGGGGATTTGATTATAGATGGCATACAATGCCCAATCTCCGTCAATTTTTTCCTGTCTTGTGTTTGGAAAACTTTTGTTCATGTTCTTTCATACTGTAGTTCAAGGTTCTTATGGGCCTAGTTTTTTAATTATGGTTGGATGATAGATTCAAGATCTTAGCGGTTTTTATATGATCTTAAATAATATACAAGACCTACCTTTTCTTTTAATGTAAGATTTGTGAAGCAAATGTAATATGTAGTTCATTTTAGCAGTTTTACTTGATTGATGAAATTACCAAAATTATTCTTTAGAAATACTTTGAAATAAAAGGATATATTCTAGGTGAAGTTCAGTGGGACTATGATATCAACCACAGAAAACTAAAATTAAAATTATTCATTGTTATAATTACGGTCAAGTTGATAGTACAATAATTTTACTTGAACAAACCTCCATTGATTTTTCTATATCTTTTCTATGCTTCTCTTATGCAAACACATCCTGGAAAGTATAACTCTGACTCACTTTCTCTATTCCTTCATTGAAGAGTATATTCACCTATCTAGTGCAACTCATAGTTACTTTTAATTCCATCAATGGGCCTTTGTTAAGACCAATTATCACTTCTGAAAACTTCCCTCCCCTTTATTTTTCCCCTCTACTTTCCCTTTCTGGTTACTTAGTCATTTTTCGGAAAATGACTAAGTGTGTGGGTTGGAGGATTCACACGTTCACATTTCCATTGATGCTTTTATATCACGAGTCTGACCGACCACTTCCCCATTCGATACTCAACAACTTTTTTGATCGTGGGTTCCCGACCAGATGGGATCAATATTGCACTTCCATTGTTTTTCCCCTACAAACAACACTTGGAATTCCCCGATATACAAATTGACAACCAAATTCCCCATTTTTTTTCTCCTCTACTTTCCCTTTTTGGTTACTTAGTTGCTTTTCCGAATATGTCTCATTCTTTTATACCACGAGTCCAAGCGACCACTTCCCCATTGTAAATTGTAACCTTGTACAATGTCTACTGTAAATAGATATTTAGAAAAGAACAAAAAAGTTACAATGGAAAATACAAACATTACACAAAGATTTTTCCCCTGGAAACCCAAACCAGGAAAACCAGCATATATTTTCTTCATTCATTGTGTTACATTGTTTAGAATACAATATACATATAGGAGCTAGCGGAATCCAAAACCCTAACCTAATGACCTCGATTAGTCCAAAACCCTAATTCCTTAACCGAAAATAGAAAACCATCGGCAAAAACCATGTGTCAAAAAAACCACCTAAATACATGACATGTTTCTTGAGGTAGGTGTCATGCTTCCCGAGGAAGAAAAATATAACACATACAGGGGACACTGCTACTCGTGCAAAGAATATAACACATACCCAACATTATCCCACTTTTTGTTTTTTTTTCATATAGGGGGTTACAGGGTTACATATTCAAAAATCCAGGGCAACAATGCCTATGGATCCTCTACACCAAGAGAACTTCTCAGTGCTCATTGATTTTGTTAATGAGTCTGCAACATTCTTCAAAGTGTCCACCTTCATCAGTGATACTTTATTTTCTTCAATTATGTCTCTCACAAAGTGATATTGAACATCAATGTGCTTTGTCTTTGAATGATAAGCAGGGTTCTTCGCTGGAAAAATTGCACTCTAACTGTCACACTCTATCCTTACAACTTGTTGTACCAACCCAATACCTGAACACTATCTTTGTAACCATATTGCTTCCTTACTTGCATGAGTGGCTGCCATGTATTCAGATTCTATAGTTGAAAGTGCCACTACAACCTGTCTTTTGATCATCCAACTTATTGCTCCTCCAAACAGGTTAAAGACATACCTGCTTGTATATATCCTATGATCCAAATCTCCAACCCAATCTGCATCCACAAAGCCATGTATATCGACCACTCTGTCCAATCCTGGTCTTCCTTCGTAGCACAATTCATAGCTAGTAGTGCCACGCAAATATGTAAAAACCCTTTTTACTATTGTCCAATGCTCCTTCCCTAGTTTTGACATATACCTGCTCAAAACTCCCACTGCATGTGCAATGTATGGTCTAGTACAGACCATTGCATACATCAAACTGCCAACTACACTCACATATAGAACATGAGACATGTCCTCCTCTTCTTCATCTGTCTTGGGTAACTGATCCGCAGATAAATTTACACCAACAGGAATAGGATCCTTGACTGGTTTACATTCCTCCATATTAAACCTTTGCAATATTGTGTCAAGATATTTTCTTTGATTTAACCAAAGTTTCCTCTTTTTTCGATGTCTTTTAATTTCCATGCCCAAAATGAAATTTGAAGCACCAAGATCCTTCATGTTATATTTAAAGGAAAACTGAGTCTTCACATCCTGGATAATCTCCTTGTTGTTTCCTATCAACAACATGTCATCCACATACAAGACCAAATAAATCACATGATCACCAATTAATTTAGAATACACACAGTGACCCTCTTTGCTTCTTGTGAAGCCAAGTCTCATTATATAAGTATCAAATTTTTTATACCACATCCTTGGTGATTGTTTTAAACCATACAGGGACTTTTTCATCTTGCATACCAACTCCTTCTTTCCTTTCACAGCATAACCTTTTGGTTGCTTCATAAAGATTTCTTCTTCCAGATCCCCATGAAGGAATGTTGTCTTCACATCCATTTGTTCTACTTCAAAATCAAATGAAGAAGAAACAGATAACATAAATCTTATAGAGGTTAAATTGGGAACAGGAGAAAAAATCTCGCCAAAATCAATTCCCTCAACCTATGAATAACCCTTTGCTACTAGCCAAGCTTTATATTTCTCCACTTTTTCTTTTGCATTCAACTTCTTTTTAAATACCCATTTTCTACCAATGGGATTTCTTCCAGTTCAAAACTCCACTAGATCCCAAGCCTCATTCTTATCCAAATATGCCATGTCTTCTTCCATGGCCCTTTTCCATAGATTTCCATCCTCTGATTCCACTGCCTCCCTGACAGTTCTAGGATCATCATCAGTAATAGAAAAAGAAAAATTTGAATGAAAATCAGATGGACTATACCTTTCCAGTAGCCTTCTTTCTCGATCTGATCTCCTCAACACTGGAGTATGAGGATCTTCTTCTTCTGATTCATGTTCTTCTGTAGAGTTTGCTTCATCATCCTTTAAATCAAACTCTATATTCTCTAGTTCTTCATTACTTGGTAGGACTTACTGTTTAACAACATCCTTCATTTCTATAAATACCACATCTCGGCTATACACTACCTTCTTAGTTTCTAGGTTCCAAAGCTTATAAACTTTGAGACCATCTTTATATCTAATAAAGATACATTTTTCAACCTTCTTATCCAGCTTACTCTTGTTTTCCTTTGGAAACTGAACATATGCATCACAACCAAATAGCTTAAGATGTGTGAGAGAAGGTTCCTTACCAGTTCATACCTCTTGTGGAGTCTTGTCACCCAATGCTAATGAGGGTGATATGTTGATCAGATAACATGTAGTACCCACTTCCTCTGCCCAGAATTCCTTCCCTAACCCGACACCACTAAGTATGCACCTTTCTTTTTCCATCAGTTTCATGTTCATCCTTTCTATAAATCCATTCTGCTAAGGTGTATATGGAGTAGTCTTCTTCCTTGCTATACCACACTTCTCATAGAATTCTTCAAATTCATTCCCACAGAACTCTCCGCCATTATTTGTTCTCAACACCTTAATTCTTTTCTCTGATTGATTCTCAACAAGAGCCTTAAACTCTTTAAACCTATCAAAGACTTCAGATTTATTCTTGAGGAAACATATGCAAGTTTTCCTCGAGAAGCCATCTATAAATGAGACATATTACACAAATTTTCCCAATGATGGGACCGACACAGGTCCAAAAAAATCACTTTGAACTAGTTGTAAAATTCCTTTTTCCCTCGTTGCACCAGAGGGGAATCTTACCCGATTCTGCTTCCCATATAGACAATGTTCACAAAAATAAAAATCCAAAGAGCAGTTAGACATACCTTCAACCATACCTTTACCATGTAGTAGTCGAAGACCCTTCTCTTTGATATGCCCCAGTCTTGGATGCCACAACATAACCTTTTCTCCAGAGACTGTAGGAGTTCTTTCTTCTTCAACTCCAATATCAGGAACAATGGAGCTATTACACCCATCACTAATAGTGCTTCCTAGAATCTTATATAGAGTTCCAAACCGAACTCCCTTCATCAACACCATTGCTCCTCAAACCATCCTGCAAGTTCCCTTTTAAAAAAATGTTTTTACCCCTGCATCTTCCATTTTGCTTACAGAAATCAAATTTCTGGCCATACCTGGGATGTGTAGAACACCAAGCAATGTTATAATACTTCCATCTATGAGTCTCAACTTGATCCTTCCTCTTCCTATGATTCTGGTTGTCGAATCATTACCTAAGAAAACATTACCTCCATCATACTTTTCATATTCGCAGAACCACTCCCTGTGGGGAGTCATATGAAAGGATGCACCAGAGTCAATCAACCATGCCTCATAATCTGCATGTGTGCTTGAAGAGGCCAAGTACACATACCCTCCTTCTTCCTTGGAGGTATTTTCTTCTGTAGAAGAAGATTCGTCAGATCCCTTCTTTTTCTCGAATTTGGATCTACACTGCTTATTGTAGTGCCCTTATTTTCCACACATCCAACATACCCGTACAAACTTTCCAAGAGATTTAGATATACCCTTATACTTAGATCTCCCACTTGATAAATTATATCTATTTCCTTCCTAGGAATGTTGTCTTGCAAATAATGGGTTTGTTCTATGTCCTTCCATATTATTTCATCTCATCTCCTCCGACAACAAGGATGAGACCACTTCTTTAAACTTCAAAGAAGTTGTATTACTACCTATGGCCACAACCAGACTATCCCATGAGTCTGGTAAAGAACACAACAAACTGATACATTTATATTCATATGAAATTTCAATCTCAATAGATATTAACTGACTTACCACAATATTGAAGCCATTCAAATGCTCTTCCACTGAGTCTCCATCTCTCATCCTCAAGTTATATAGCTTCTTTCTCAGGAATAGTTTATTTACCAGGGACTTAGACTGATACAACTTCCCCAACTTTTCCCATAAATCCTTGGCTATAGCTTCCTCTGACACATTCAGTAATACTGAATCAGAGAGACATAGTTGGATTGTTCTATTTTCCTTTCGATCCATATTTTTCCATTCATCTGTAGAAGTTCCTATAGGTGTAGTACCTAGATCTACTGCGATCCACTAATCTCTGTCCACCAAAAGATCTTCCATATTGAGCTTCCACAACTCAAAGATTTTCCCATTAAACTTATCGATCTCCATCTTTGAGTTTCTTTCCATTTATTTTCACTTGAAAAACAATACCACAGATCTCCAACTATAACACGGCTTATCACAGCCCCGGGCCAAACCCTTGACCACAAA
>ML780407.1:643718-656091 GCA_009831015.1 Picea engelmannii
ATAAAATTTTATTGTACTCCCTGCTTTGAATTTTGGTTGCAAACGACAGCGAGACGTATCCCATGTGAACTCGAAGTCCCCTATATCAATATTTGATTTTTCAAGTACTTGTTGAATGTACCTGTTAGTAACATTTAATGTCCATATTGCAACATTATAGTTTTTTAAGAAGTATTTTAATAGTTCCGACTGAAAAGGCCTTAAAAAATAGGACCTGTCACCAAACTCCCAATCTGGTTTTCTTTGAATATGAAAATTTGTTTCATCTCTGGTGTATGACGAGAAGAATACTCCTTCCATCTCAAAGAACAACAACATATTTTGACTGATATTAATTCCCATTTGCATCTGCATTGCAAACCACATATATGGTGTTAACATATCTCCACTTCAACACCTCATTAATTAAGGACATCATAACATGAGATTTAAAAGCATTTCAAAAAATCATATTGTTATCTATTATCAACTTTTTCCTTATGTATCTAAAGGGAACATTGTGAGGAGTTTGATGGAAATTAAAAAATGATAATTATAGTGTTCAAACAAACAAACTAATGATATGTTAATTTGAATCACTGATTTTAAGAGTTATAATGATCAGTTAAATTGTAATTGAAAAATATAATTACAATGGCCCATTTCAAGCAAGCAAACTAATTATATATTAATTTTCATATACAACCTAATATACTCTAAATTTTGAACAAACTAGCTAGTTATATGTTAAAATCACTAATTTTTAAGAATTATAATGATCAATTAAACCATAGTTAAAGAAAAAAAAATAGCAATCGTACAATGTAAACAAGGTACAATTTAAACAAACAATCTAAATTATTATTTAATAATTACCACATATAATTTAATACATCTTCTAAAGTTATATGGAATAATAAATTTTTATAGGAACACATTAAACAACCATTCAAACCACTAACGTTTATTAATGACAAAATAACAATATATTCATTTCTATTAATGACAAACCAAACCACCAATCCTTATATTGGTAAGATGAAATATCGGTCAACTTAAATTGAAAAATACTACAAAATATAGTAATAACTCATGATGTCATATATTTTGGAATAATAAATTTTTATAGGAACACATTAAACAACCATTCAAATCACCAACCTTTATTAATGACAAAATACCAATAATTTAATTTCTATTAATGACAAACCAAACCACCAATCATTATATTAGTATGATGAAATAGAGGTCAACTTAAATTGAAAAATACTACAAAATATAGTAATAGCTCATGATGTCATATATATGACCAAGAATTTATATTATAATCATGTTATTCATGTCTATACATAAAAAATACTATTAAATGTCATTCAAAATCCTTCAAAGTAGCTCGCATGTTTGTTGTCTTGTTGAATTTATTCAATATTCTCCATAGATTGTTGATCAACCATTTTTCCTCTTCATCCTTTCCAATGAATGGAGTGGCAAGAATCACATTTTCTTTGGGAATTTCTTTCATTGTCTCAAGTGAACAATCCACTAGTGTTAGATTCATCATATTGAGTATGTGTATCCCACACTTTTCTCAATGATTTAGTGTGTATAGTTGTTGTTGGATTTTCAATGTCCTTATGCCTCTTTTGTGATTTGCAATTTGAAGCAGTCCATGTAAACACAAGTCGATCTCGTGATGTTTTTGAAACCAAATTTTTTATAACTTTTGTTGCAATTTCTTTTGAAGTTGTCATCCAAATTGCAATGTCAAGAGATTCATTCTGGAAACACATATTAAAAAAATGTAATGCATGTGGATGAAACCAAAATAATATTTTCTCTATTGTTTCATCCTCAACCCTTCCCATTTTCTCAATATGTTCCTTTTTTGTTGAATCATCATTGATGCTTTGATTGAAAACATCATTTAATTCAAAAATAACTAATTTCTTTTCAGTTATTTTGGCTGCAAAACAATAATAAATAATCTAGTCAAGGCATTTTATTCATGCTAGAAGAAATTTTAAGAAAAAATTGTTGAGAAAATATAATCACCTTGAGTATTTTTTGGTAAATTTATAGATGAGACACTATTCTCTTGTATTGTCTCCTTGCAACCTAAAGACAAAAATGTTAAACTTTCAATCAAATACCAATACTACTTTTATTTTTATCAATTCTATAGTATAACGCAATTAATACTTAACTCAAAATAAAATATAAACATTAACAATGCAACTTATATATATATATATATATATATATATATATATATATATATATTTGTTTTTATTTGTGCTTGTAATATACATTTGAAATGTTATGATTGCTACAAAGATTGAAATTTGAAAAATAACAAGAAAAATAAAAAGATAAGTTATAAGTACCTGGTATGATAATGTCTTCATGATTATATCTTTGCATCTTCACTGTCTTTTTTCTTCTTATTTGTTTCTATAATATCCAATTAATATGTTATGAATAGTGATAACAAATAAAATTCACCAAAGAACAAAACATACAATAAAACATGTATAGTACCTGATTCATCAAATTGAATATTATAGTTTTGTTTCATATTCACTTGATCAATGTCTTTGTTCTCTTCGCTCGCCACTATAATAAACATAACAAATGTTATAAATTGCGAAAATGAATAAAATTGTTTAAATGACTAAACAAACAATGAATCATGTTAGTTTTGTGGCACATTCCATTTATTATTGTATTTCAACATATGAAATGATATGAATTGTGATAATGAAAACAATTATAAAAACCAAGAAAAACAACAAAACAAGTTAAGTACATGATATCATATTGTGATCGGTCAATGGGTTTTCCATCTCCATCATTGCATGCTCCTTGTTTTGATTAATGTCGTTGTTCTTACATTTCCCTATAATAGACATCCAAAAATGTTATTAAAAGTGACAATAAGATAAATTTTCAAAATAACAAGAGAAACAACCAAATAAATTATGTACCTGTTATGGTATCTTCTTCTCTTTTCATTTCCATCTCCAAGTTTTTTTCAGCATTGTGCACACTATATTGATTATTCATTTGTTGCACAATGTCATCATTCCCTGTTTCATAATCTCCATCAATATTCATAGTAGTGAACAACTTGTGTATGTAAGAATTCTAAACAGCATATAATCCCAAGAATTACAAAAGAAATAACAAAAGAAGTGCAATACCTGAATTTTCCAACAAATTATTGGATCTTCGATTTGCCAATTGAAAGGATTTGTGATTATTCAACATGGTTATCCTTTGTGACTCTGTTTGTACAACACATGCAATTCTTCTTCTATGTGTACAACATACCTTCATTAAATTTGTCCCCGCATAAAGAGAAATAATCACTGTTGCATCACTACATTGTTGGTGCATTTCCAATAAACCCACCCCAAAATTAAAATTTCTCTGATTTTCATCATTGATGTCTTCAAAATTGTGAGAGTACCTGGAAGCTTGAATTTTTTTTTATTCTGAAGTATAGAATTGTATAGCTAAAACTATATCATAACTATAACTACTTTTTGTCTCATAGACATAATTGCCATTTTTCATTTCATAGTTGAACATGGAATTCTTAATAGCAATTTCCAGAGCTTGGCGTACATCATTGCAGGACCAAATTTCTACTAAGATGACTATAGTAAAGTCATTCAGGTAATTTTTTTGGATAAAAAATTGAAACAACTCAATATAATAACCCTTGTGGAATGGTTCTTTTTCCAAAGCCAATGTATCTAGAACAATAAGGTCGGTACATAATATTGGCTGCAAATGAGAAGGAAAAGAGTGCAAAAGTGTTGACAAAAGACCAGGGCTCCCAAAAAGACAACCAAATTCAAAATTGTTGTCAACTTGTTGAATGCTTGTCGGTGAATCTATTATTTTGTCAAGGACTCCACATGCTTTGTAAGTACCCCTCCTCGTTGTGACAACAATGCTGAAAACAGGAGATTTTTTTTTTTTTTTTTTGGTTTTAAAAGTGTGTGCGTGCGTGTGGGAAGGGAAACAGACACACTGGACTCTACATCACCAATCGACGACTGACAATACGCAACCACGACGATCACAACAAGAGGACGCAAGGCGCAAAACAAGCAGCTACAAGCAGAAAACCACACAAGGTGTTACATACAGTACAATCATGGATGGGATAATCCATAGTAGCGGAGTTTACTATTGCTACATAGAAAAGCGGGGCGTTTAATCTTAGTCCTCTGCTTTGGAGAGAGAGAAGGTCAGATAGGCTCACGGCCGACTACTCAGGCAGAAACTAGTAAGACCCTCAGGTGTGTTGCAAGAGTGGAAACCCTATGGCACTGGATTCTTGACGCAGAAAAACACACAGACATAAATACCAAGGCTTACCAGGAGGTGTCTAGATCACTCCCAACACAAGCAGAGCAACAAGGGATTGATTACATCCAAGTACAATAAGGGTTAAAGAAAAACAATCCACATAGGAAGCATAAGCTAAATACAACCTCGTCAACTACCCGACCAGTATTCCGGGCTAAAGGCCAATATCTAAGATCTAATAGGACGAAAAACACTTATCACTGAACCGGTCTGTTTTAAATGTAGTTTTACATCCTGAAGACGGGTCATAAGCCAAATTGTCGATTACAACTTTAGGTCAGTATGGAGAGAATTTAAAACTCAATAAGTCGATATTTACACCTTAAATTAGCATTTAGAATCGATCAACATTAAGGGTTTAACAACTTGAAGAACAGGATACAGGTCATAATAATTTAACAAATATTGGCATAGCAATAGACCTTATCATTAACCTTCAAATTAAACTAATAATAACCTTGCAGCTTAGACATCATCCCGAACAGTTCAATTAAACAAAATTAACATTGCGAATCACCCATCATCATTGACCTTGCAAATTAAAACGACCCTTATTATTGCAATTAACAAGTAATATCATGGTAATTAAACAAATATTAAAATTGCGAATCAACCATCATCAATTCCCTGGCAATTAAAACAACCTTATCATTGCAAATTAACAAGTAATAGCATGGCAATTAAACAACTATTAAAATTGCGAATCAACCATCATCAATTCCCTGGAAAATTAAAACAACCTTATTATTGCAAATTAACAAGTAATATCATGGCAATTAAACAAATATTAATTTTGCGAATCAAACATCATCATTGCCCTGGCAAACTAAACAACCTTATTATTGAAAATTAAATGAATAATACCAAGGCAATAAAACAATTATTAATATTTCCATTTGAACAAGCATTACCATTGCCATTAAGCAAATATTAAAATTGCGGATTTAACCAATATTAATATTACTATTTAATAATTATTATCATTGCATCCAATTTAAACAATATAACATTGCCGACATCAAGTGTACTCCTTGCAAATTAACAAATATCAATCAAAATCATGGTGAATAATTCGGTGGAGGGTAATTGTGTGGAATTGGTGCAAGGTCAAATGTAAATATACCTTTTCATTAAATGACCATGCCGATCCTCTAACTAACTCCCAATTACAATAATAAAGACATCCATACCCTAAATGAGAAACAATTAAGGAAATAAACCCCCCTTTTTTTTAAATGAATAATGAACGAATAAATCCCAACTCAATGACAAATGAAGAACCAATCTTGCTTTACATAAACAAAGGCATAGCCCGTCTAATCCACCATCATCATTATATTGCATTTTAAACCCTAATAACATTAAATAAATCAATGTTATTTTGGCAACTCAAGCATCATCAATATTGCATTTTAAACCTACGCACAATCATTATATTGCATTAAAACAATAATAGCATTAATTCAAACAAAGTTAACATGGCTGCTTACGCACCATCTTGATATTGCATTTTAAAACAATAATAGCATTAAATCAACAGGTTAACATGGATTCTTACACCTCATCATGATATTGCATTTTTAACAATAATAGCATAAAATAAAATGAGGTTATCATGGCAACTTAAGCATCATCAGTATTGCATTTTAAACCTACGCATCATCATTATATTGCATTAAAATAAGAATAGCATTAATTCAAACAAAGTTAACATGGTTTCTTACGCGTCATCTTGATATTGCGTATTAAATAATAATAGCATTAAATAAAATGAGGTTATCATTAAACTCAGAAATTAAAACTTAGATTCTAGAGTTCTCAGGATCCTCAGCCAGCGCGCAGGTCAGAGTTGCATTAACGCAGAGGTAAGGGAGGAGGGAACGCATGCGCCACCGTCTGCTACAGGTGTGTTTTTCAAAGGGGACGAGTTCTATCATAGTTGAAATGCTCTATTCTCAGCAGTTAATCGAATTACATACCCAACTATGGTGCTCGGGAAACCTCCCTACCTAGGCTGGTGATTATTATAGAATCCAGATATACTTTAATGTTTAAAGTTTAAAGTTTAATGGTATCTTTGTTTTTATGTTGAATTCTTTATGCCAGGCTATAACATTATCAAATGACCTGAATATTCACAGATGAGATATCGAGCTGAGGGCATCCATAACCATTAATGAGATAGGGGTACTAAATGCCACTGTGGATATAGGCATTAAGAATTAATTTTTTTTTTATATTATTGTTTTAAGTTTTAATAGTGCAATTGCCAGATATCCAATGCGTTACTAACACATTTTGTATTTTCCCATTCTCAGACATTCAACCCATGTTTCCGAGCAAGACCAAGATAAAATCAGACGGTAGAAAGTTTTGAGAAGCTAAAACATTGGAACGGTATATATGCTTAAAGCTACCTTGCAAGTTCATATTCCTCATTTTCAGCTCCAAATGCAATCTTCAAAAACATTGCCTAGAAGAGCCTTTACTATAAATCTGATTGGAGAATCAATGCGATAGAAATCTAACCTTATGTATGTCAATGCAAGGTCTGAAACGCACTACGCACCTAGCTGGCTCAAGTGAGGTTTCAATCTTTGTGGATAACCTATGGGAAGTGAGCAACTGCTTCTTCTGCTTCTTGTTCAGGTTGAAGTAGGCATTGCCCTTGCTGAACACGGAACTCAGAGGAATATGTGAATAGAAATGTGTATCCAAGGATTTAATCGCTACCAGTCGGGCACATATAAATGGTTTTAATACGCTGGTCCTGCTCAGGTACTGTCTCATTTTAATAGGCGGTCTGCTATAGGTTAAAGAAAAGGGCAGTAGAGCCATAGTAAAGACGGTAAGTGGGCTCTCATCCAACTGCTAAGTTAGCTCCCAACATACAAGGGGAAAAACGCCTACAGTCACTATAGAACTAAACGATATCAGTTAGGAATAAGGCTCCCTCCGTGAGATTTAATGCCACAGAGAGTAAAAACTAGCAATAATCTCTCGCCCTGGTCACAACAGGGATGCCCATAAGACATTAGAAATGCCCGCTGGATAAAATATGCCCTCTTCTATATAATACAACCTCAAAACTATGGAATGCCCATACCCAGACAGTAACCACGCACCCCAAAAAAATATATATATTTTTTTTAACCAAAAACTGAGCCATATAAAACAGGAACAAAAATAACCTTAATCCCCTTACAATTTACCCATCCCTAAACTATACCCGTATATGAAAAGAAAACTAAATAACCCTAACCCCAACTATTTACCAGTAACCCTAAACTAAAATAATTATGAAAGCATGAATCTTCTGAGTTTAAGGATGAGGAAAAGACATTTTACATCCATACAATCATAATTTCAGCAGTAATCACTATGCATTCTACTCTACTCAGTTCAGGAACATACCTTTGCCTTATTTGCTTGCCGCAATGATTCTTGTGCTCCTGCTGCTCCTGCTCCTGCTTGTCGACCACAATGAATTCACCGGTACCTCCCAGCCAAATGCTAGGGGTACTCTCCTTCCCCCTTATCCCCCTGAGCCGCAAAGGGGCCACACACAACCCAGACAATAGCCTAGCTTCTCAGCTCACCTTAAAGGCTGAGCTACCACTCAAGTTTGCTGAGAATCCCCAACTCCTACAAGAAATCAGTCCAGTCTCTAGTCTGGCAGCATAAAAATACCAATAGCTCAAAAGTTCCCTTCTTTCCCCCCTCCCCCTTTCTTTTATCCAGTCTCAAACCCTAAATCCTCTCCCTTTTAGGTTTTCCCCCCTTTTCCCTTTTATTTTCTTATTTTTCTATTTTATATATATATATATATTTTTTAAACTCAAAGAGTATGTGTGCTCATTAATAATTCCCTTTTATTTTTACATGCTTAACTTTTCTTAATGGAAGAGCCGGTAGGGATTAATAGTTTACGGAAAGAGGATCCATTTATCATTTTCATTATTCTAAAAATTTAAGGTTAAGGAATACGCCACCATTTTTTTATAATATATGTATATATATTTTCATTTTTTTTTTCTATTTATGAGAATGCATTCATCATGGTAAATTATCATTATCCATCATTTAAATTCACCATTAATATATATATATATATATAGGATAATGAGAGATTAAGGTGATGTCAAACATGTATATGGGAAAAGTAAATGTATTACATAAAAAGAATAATGAGGAATTAAGGGCAGGGATGGCGATTTAGTAACGTGAACTGGACATGTAAAAGGGAGATGGATACTGGAAGATCAAGGTGATGGAGGAGAGTTTAATAAAGTAGACAAGGATAATAAGAGGATAATGGTCTGAGTTTTTTTTTTTTTGAAATTTTCCTTTGTTAAGGTCACACTAAATTTCCCCTCCTTTTTTCTAGAAAAGTCTTAGGCTTAGGGTTTAGATTCTGAGCTAGGCGACGATTGGTTAAGGGAATTTATTAAGGTTTTATTCAGGTGTTGATGACTTGGGGATAATTAGGCTGACTCCTTTAACCACATTATGGTGACGTGCCCTTCAGGTCGCACCACGTGCGCCAAGGGTGCCACTCGCCTCTTGAATTTATTTTGTATGACGTGCCCTTCAGGATGCACCACGTGCTCCAAGGGTGCCACTCACCAACTGAGTTTATTTTGTGCGAAGTTCCCTTCAGGATGCACCATGTGCTCCAAGGGTGCCACTCGTCAACTGGACTTATTGGTAGACCTCTATAACCCCTGGAGCCAACACTCCGCTAGGTGAACTTGTAGGAGAATAAGGGTTCTAAGGAATAAGGCCCCCGCCTTATTGCGCGCCCCTTAGAATCATCATGAGTGACTATCGCAGTCTGCCCTCACGACATCGTGGATCCTCTCAAACTAGGTAATCGTTAACCTATAGTTAGAGCCACGGTGGGAGTTCTAGCAAGCGGTGGCAGGGCTACTGTCCACCCCTGTCCCTCAACCTCTCTACAAATCGTGTGTGGCCCCTTTACTCCATATGTGAGTCTGGTCGGCAAGCTATTGTCATCCTACATCATCAAAAATCATGTCAGAATGTCACATCAAATCATCAAATCAAATGAAACATCATAGTAAACATATCAACCCAAAAGCACACTCCCTGACTCAGTCCGGAGTCTAAGGGGGTTCTACCGATGCCTCTGCATCCTCAAGGGAAAAAACCCTACACACTCAATGAAACTGAGTCAAAAGAACCTGTCTACATCAAATAGTAACACATCATGTCATCTATGAATCTCATCATAATCAGGTATTAATGGTCTAACATCATAAAAGTCCAGATCACTTGCAAGCAAGTGTCCTCAAAAAATAAGTCATCTCAGTGCGCCAGAGAGGGATGTTACATGCTTGTTGAGAAAGAGACTCTATTTCTATATTTTGTGTTCCTTTTACATAAATAGACCCTGCCACAGTCTTACAGAAGTTGGCAAACATGATATCATCAATTTCATAATGTTCAATAATATTGGATATAGTAAGTGTGTTCTCATTTAGTTTCTCATCATGACATTGACAATATGTAACCATTGCATCCAAGATTGTTCTATTGGTTTTCAATTTAAAACAATAATCTTTTAATTTCATGGCATTGGTTGGATAGTTTGGTGGAATAGAAAACCAAATGGTTCCATCCAATAGCTTATCTGCTACAGAAGCAATTTCTTCAGTGCTTAGTCCCTGAAGGGGATGGAGAGAAGCAGCTGCCAAACTTTGTAGACTATTTGTCTTGTAGTTCTCAAAACCAGGTTGACTCGGAGAACACTTCAATGTACCTAATTGGTAACAAGTAAAAACAATGTCCCATTTATCCCAAATAGGTTGATCAATATATAAGAGAACCCTTTTTTCACCAAAATTTGTAATTGGACAATCGAAGAATGAGCACAAAATTTCATCATCAACCTATTAAAAAATATATGTATATATAAACTAATAAAAATTCAACGTAGATATGAAAATATAAGAATTTTTTTTAAAATTAAATAAGTGCAATTTATATCTAATGAGAATTATTTCTAAATATGAAAATATATGACCTATATTATCAACTTAGATAAGTCACAATGTTTAACCTTCTATTTAAAATAGAGAGAATCATAATAACAAACAATAGAGTGCAAAAATAATTAAAAGTGCATACCTTGTCTTCCACTGTCTTAGAATTTCCAATCCTCCTTTTCTTAAATTTGTCATTGGCAATTAAGAAATATCTTGCAGACCGCATACAATCAATGAATGGAGTTTTGTAGAACACCTTGTTTGCAGAATTTAGTTGACAACAAATACGAATCACCAGACTGGGTTCAATTGATGGATCCAAGAATCGAGCATTACGTTCTTTATACTTTCTCTTTGCTTCCAAAGATACACTATATTTAGGATTTCCTAAAATTTATTTTGCTTCTTGGATGGTGTGTTGGCCATCAACTATCCAAAAATTGATGTTCTCAGCATCTATATCTGTCTCATTTAGAATTTTTATAGGGTTTACCAATGGATCAGACTCATTGATATTGAATGGAATCAAAAGAGCATTAGGCAATGATGTTTGAAATTTCTCCAAAAATGATTTCACTAATACTTGAACATTTGAATCATCTCGTGATATCAATTTAAATACTTTAGGGGATTCCCTACATCTTTCAACATCCACCTTTCTGCTGAAGGTACTTGAAAATAAATAACATTGCCTGAATGTTACATGAATTTCATCACATTGGTCTGCAAGTTTCACTGTCTGATATTCAACTTTCCTAGCTTTCTGAAAATCTGTAGCAGGCTTGAAATCACTTTCTACAATGTTTTCTTCCAAGTTACTTAAATATTGTCTTCTCAAAGAAAGTAATTGAGCATCTAGTTTATCATCTAGTATTTTGTTAGGTAGTTTACCCTTTTGCTGCAAATAAAGAAGCACATATGATGTTTGTTTACATCTCAAATAGAGGTATTTTAGAACAACAATGATACGTTCTAAAAGATCTATGCAACTTTTTAAACCAGATTTAATAAAGCTTTCATAACTATCCAACTTGAAAATTGAATTTTGTATTGTATTTGGGAACTCCTTATTTAAAGCTTCAATCAAATCTGGTCTAAATTTGGTGTACTCCACTTGACAAGAAACCAATTTTACTTCACTTACTTTAATAACCTCCAACTGAAAATTGAAGTGACTCTCATTTTGAGCATAGAAATTCACAATTATTCCCAATATATCTGGATATTTTCCATCTATGGATCCAAATAGATACATATCCGGAAACATATTCATGGGTGTTTCTATTTGAACATACCAATGATCCACAAAGTCATTGTTATTGGATGTATTGTACTTCCTAATCATTTCAAAAGGAGAAGTCGAAATTGTTGTTGAAACTTGTAACATCCCTCTCTGGCGCACATACCAAACTTATTCTTTGAGGACACTTGCTCGCAAGTGATCTGGATTTAGACAATGATAAAGATTTTCTTTCATTATGATGCATTGAGTTATATGATAGGATGTTTTTACTACCTTGGTGTAGACAGGTGCTGCTGACTCAGTTTCTTGAGTGTGCAGGGTGTCGGACCTGGAGGATGTAGAGGCATCTGTGGAACTCCCTTGGACTCTGGGTCGAGTCAGGGAGTGGGGTATTTGAGTTGTATCATTTATGAGGATATTGTTTCGTTTGATGATATACTATTGATTATATGATATGTTGTTTGACATGATCTGACATGATGGTTGATGATGCAGGCTGACGATAGCTTGCCGATCGGACTCACATATGGAGTAGAGGGGCCACACACGAGATCCAGAGAGATTGAGGGAGAGGTGTGGACAACAGCCCTGCCACAGCCTACTAACACTCCCGCTGTGGCTCGAACTGTAGGTTAACGATTACCTAGTTCGAGGGGATCCACGATGCCGTGAGGGCAGACTGCGACAGTCACTCACGATGATTCTAAGGGGCGCGCAATAAGGCGGGGGCCTTATTCCTTAGAGCCCTTAGTCTCCCACAAGA
>ML780407.1:661844-679639 GCA_009831015.1 Picea engelmannii
GCACGTGCTATATTTCCCTCTTGCACAAGCACAATTTCATCTCAAACATCATTCTAGCATAGGGGAAAGTTAACGCGTGCTAACTTTTCCTCTTGCACAAGTACAAACACATCTCAAACAACATAATTCCACTGTAAAAAAAAAGATAGTGTGTGCTAAATTTCCCTCTTGGACAAATACAGATGCATTTCAAAAATCATTTCACCATGGGGGAAAGCTAGCACATGCTAGTTTTCCCTTGTGCACAACCAGAAGAGCATCTAGAACAACATCATTCTACAATGGAAGAAATCTAATGCATGCTAGCTTCCTTTCTTGCACAGGCACATCTCAGACAACATCATTCTACCGTGGGGGAAATCTAGCATGTGCTAGCTTTCCCTCTTGCACAAGAACACATGTATATCAAACAACAACATTCCACCTTGGAGTAAATCTAGTGCATGCTAGTATTCCCGCTGGCACAAGAACATATCAAAGAACATCATTCCACCTTCGAGGAAAGCTAGTGTGTGCTAGCTTCCCTATTACACAAGCACAAGTGCATCTCAAACAACATCATTCCATCGTAAGTAAAAACTAGCATGTGCTAAATTTTCCTCATGAACAAGCACAAACACATCTCGAACACCATTCCATCATGGGGGAAAGCTAGCACGTGCTAACTTTATGTTTTTCACAACAACTAGCACATCTAAAACAATGTTATTTTAGTGTGGGGGAAAGCTAACGCCTACTATCTTTCCATCTTGCAAAAACACATCTTGGACAACATCATTGCACCATGGGGGAAAACTAACACATACTAGCTTTCCCTTTTGCACAAGCACAGGTGCATATCAAACAATATCATTCCACCGTGGGGGAAAGCTAGCGCGTGCTAGCATTCCCTCTTGCACAAGCACAATGCATCTCAAACAGCATCATTCCACCATGCGGGAAATATACCATGTAGGGGAAAGCTATCTTGTGCTATCTTTCCATATTGCACAAGCACAATTGCATCTTGAACATCATTCTAGCATAGGAAAACGTTAGTGTGTGCTAGCTTTACCTCTTGCACAAGCACAAACGCATCTCAAACAACATCATTCCAACATGGAGGAAATTCCATGCATGTTATCCTTCCCTCTTTCACAAGCATAAATGAATCTCAAACAACATCATTCAACCCTAAGGGAAACCTAGCTCGTGCTACCTTTCCCTTTCGCAGAAGTACAAGTGCATCTTGAACAAAATCATTCTACCGTAAAGAAAAGCTAGTGTGTGCAAACTTTTCATCTTGCACGGGCACAAAATCACCTCGAACATAATTTTGTCATGGTAGACGTGTTAGCTTTCCCTCTTGCACAACCACAAGCGCATCTAGAACAACCTCATTCCACTGAGTGGGAAAGATAACGCATGTTAGCTTTTTGTCTTAAATAAGTACAAACACATATCGGCTAACATCATTCGACTGTAGGGGAAAGCTAGCTTTCCCTCTTGCACAAGCAATGGTGCATATCAAACAACATTCCACCATCGGGGAAAGGTAGCGAATGCTAGCTTTCCCTTTTTCACAAACACAGATGCATCTCAAACAACATTATTCCACCATGAGGGAAATCTAGCATGTCTTAGCTTTCCCTTATGCATAAGAACAAATGCATCTCCAATAACATCATTCCACCATAGAGTAAAGATAGCATCATTCAACCATGGGGTGCAGCTATTTTTTTCTATCTTTTCCTATTGCACAATCACAAGTGCATCTTGGAAAACATCATTCCACGATGGGGGAAAGCTAGCGCGTCCTTGGTTTCCCTCTTGCACAAGCACATGCACATCTCGAACAACATCATTTTAGTGTGGAGGAAAGATTACACATGCTAGTATTCCCTCTTGCACAAGCATAAGCTCATCTTGAACATCATTCCACCATGAAGGAAATCTAGCATGTGGTAGCTTTCCCACTTTGAAAAAGCACAAGTGCATATTGAAACAACATCATTTCACTGTGGGGGAAAGCTAGATTATGTTGGATTTCCATCTTGCTAAAGCAAAAACACATCTCGAACAACATCATTCCACCATGGGGGAAAGCTAGCACATGCTATCTTTCCCTCTTGCACAGGCACTAGCGCATCTCGAAAATCATCCCACCACGGGGGTAAGCTAGCGCATGCTAATTTTCCGTCTTGCATACAAGCTCATCTCAAACAAGATCATTCAATGTGGGAGAAACATAGCATGTGCTAGCTTTCCCCCTAGCACAATCACATCTCAAATAACATCATTCGAAAATGGGGGAAAGCTAGTGTGTGCTAGCTTTCAATCTTATAGAAGCACAAGTGCATCTCGAACAACATCATTCCACCATGGGGGAAAGCTAGCATGCGATAGCTTTCCCTCTTGCACAAGTGCAAGTGCATCTTGAACAACATCATTTTATCATGGAGGAAATCTTTCACATGCTCGTCTTCCCTCTTGCACAAGCATAAGCTCATCTTGAACAACATCATTCCACCATCAAGGAAATCTAGCGTGTGCTAGCTTTCCCTCATGAACAAGAACAAGTGCATCTTGAAACAACATCATTCCACCATGGGAGAAAGCTATTTTATGTTGGATTTCCCTCCTGCAGAAGCACAAGAACATCTTGAACAACATGATTGCACCGTGGGAGAAAGGTAGCGCATGCTATCTTTCCCTCTTGCACAAGCACTAGCGTATATTGAAATTCATCTAACCATGAGGGTAAGCTAGAGCATGCTAGTTTTCCCTATTGCACAAGTATAAGCTCATCTCAAACAACATCATTCAATGTGGGGGAAATCTAGCATGTGCTAGCTTTCCCCCTAGCATAATCACATCTCGAATAACATCATTGCAATATGAGGGAAAGCTAGCGTGTGCTAGCTTTTAATCTTACAGAAGCACAAGTGCATCTCGAACAACAACATCCCACCATGGGGGAAAGTTGACATGTGATAGATTTCCCTCTTGCACAAGCACAAGCGCATCTCGAACAACATCATTTTATCATGAAGGAAAGCTTGCACATGCTAGTCTTCCCTCTTGCACAAGCATAAGCTCATCTTGAACAACATCATTCCCCCATCAAGGAAATATAGTGTGTGCTAGCTTTCCCTCATGAACAAGCACAAGCACATCTCGAAGAATGTCATTCCACCATCGGAGAAAGCTAGCTTATGTTGGATTTCCCTCTTGCAAAAGCACAAGCACATCTCAAACAACAAGATTCCACCGTGGGGGAAAGCTAGCACATGGTGGTTTTCCCTCTTGCATAAGCACTAGCACATCTCGAAAATCATCCCACCATGGGGGTAAGCTAGCACGTGATAGCTTTCCCTCATCAACAAGCACAAGCTCATCTCAAACAACACCATTCAATGTGAGGGAAAGATAGCGTGTGCTAGCTTTCCCCAGCACAATCACATCTCAAATAAAATCATTCCAACATGGGGAAAGCTAGCACGTGCTATCTTTCCATCTTGCATAAGCACAAGTGCATCTCGAACAACATCATTCCACCATGGGGATAAGCTAGCACGTGCTATATTTCCCTCTTGCACAAGCACAAGCGCATCTCAAACAACATCATTTTAGAATGGAGGAAAGCTTCCACATGATAGTCTTCCCTCTTGGACAAGCATAAGGGCATCTTGAATAACGTCATTCAATGTGCGGGAAAGCTAGCATGCTAGTTTTCCCCCTAGCACAATCACATCTAGAATAAGATCATTCCAACATGGGGGAAAACTAGGTCGTGCTATCTTTCAATCTTGCAGAAGCAAAAGCGCATCTCGAAAATGCTAGCTTTTCCTTTTGCAAAAGCATGAGTGCATCTCGAAAATCATCCCACCATGGGGGTAAGCTAGCACGTGCTAGTTTTCCCTTTTGCAGAAGCACAAGATCATCTCAAACAACATCATTCGATGTGAGTGAAAGCTAGCATGTGGTAGATTTCCCCCTAGCGCAATCACATCTAGAATAATATCATTCCAACATGGGGGAAAGCTACAGCGTGCTATCTTTCCATCTTGCAAAAGCACAAGTGCATCTCGAATAACATCATTCCACCATGGGGAAAGCTAGCACGTGCTACCTTTCCCTCTTGCACAAGCACAAGTGCATCTCAAACAACATCAATTTAGCATGGAGGAAAGCTTGCACATTCTAGTCTTCCCTCATGAACAAGCACAAGTGCATCTTGAAACAACATCATTCCACCATGGGAGAAAGATAGTTTATGTTGGATTTCCCTTTTTCATAAGCACAAACACATCTCGAACAACATGCTTCCACAATGGGGGAAAGCTAGTGCATGCTGGCTTTCACTCTTGCATAAGAACTAGCGCATCTGACAAATCCTCCCACCATGGGGGTAAGCTAGTGCGTAATAGTTTTCCCTCTTCAACAAGCACAAGCTCATCTCAAACAACATCATTCAATGTGGGGTAAAGCTAGCATGTGCTATCTTTCCCCAGCACAATCACATCTTGAATAACATCATTCCAACATGGGGAAAGCTAGCGCATTCTAGCTTTCCATCTTGCATAAGCACAAGTGAATCTCGAACAACATCATTCCACCATGGGGATAAGCTAGCGCCTGCTATCTTTCCCTCTTGCACAAGCATAAGTGCATCTTGAACAACATCATTTTAGCATGGAGGAAAGCTTGCACATGCCAGTCTTCACTCTTGCACAAGTATAAGCTCATGTTGAAAAACATCATTTCACCATCAAGGAAATCTATCATGTGCTAGCTTTCCATCTTGAACAGGCACAAGTGCATCTTGAAACAACATCATTCCACCGTGGGGGAAAGCTAGTTTATGTTGGATTTCCCTCTTGCAAAAGTAGAAACACATATCGTACATCATCATTCCACCATGGGGGAAAGCTAGCAGGTGTTAGCTCACCCTCTTGCACACACACTAGCGCATCTCGAAAATCATCCGACCATGTGGGTAAGCTAGTGCATGCTAGTTTTCCCTCTTGCACAAGCACAAACTCATCTCAAGAAACATCATTCAATGTGATAGCTTTCCCCCTAGCACAATTACATCTCAAATAACATCATTCCAACATGGGGGACAACTAGCGTGTGCTAGGTTTCCATCTTGCAGAAGCACAAGTGCATCTCTAACAACATCATTCCACCATGGGGGAAAGCTAGCGCATGCTAGCTTTCTCTCTTGCACAAGCACAAGCGCATGCTGAACAATTATTTTAGCATGGAGGAAAGCTTGCACATGCTAGTCTTCCCTCTTGCACAAGCATAAGCTCATCTTGAACAACATCATTCCACCGTGAAGGAAATCTATCATGTGCTAGCTTTCCTCTTGAACAAGCGCAAGTGCATCTTGAAACAACATCATTCCACCATGGGAAAAAGCTAGTTTAGCTTTGGATTTCTCTCTTGTAAAAGCATAAGCATATTTCGAACATCATCATTCCACTTTTCCTCTTGCACAAGCACTAACGTATCTCGAAATTCATCCGACCATGAGGGTAAGATAGCGCATGCTAGTTTTCACTCTTGCACAAGCACAAGCTCATCTCAAACAACATCATTCAATGTGGGGGAAATCTAGAATGGGATAACTTTCCCCCTAGCACAAGCACAAGCTCATCTCAAACATTATCATTCAATGTTCTAGCTTTCCCCCTATCACAATTACATCTCGAATAACATCATTCCAACATGGGGGACAACTAGTGCGTGCTAGCTTTCCATCTTGCAGAAGCACAAGTGCATCTCAAACAACATCATTCCACCATGGGGGAAAGCTAGCGCATGCTAGCTTTCTCTCTTTCGCAAGCACAAGTGCATGTCGAACAATTCTTTTAGCATGGAGGAAAGCTTGCACATGCTAGTCTTCCCTCTTGCACAAGCATAAGCTCATCTTGACTAACATCATTCCACCATCAAGGAAATCTAGCGTGTGCTAGATTTCATCTTAAACAAGCACAAGTGCATATTGAAACAACATCATTCCACAGTGGGGGAAAGCTAGTTTAGCTTTGGATTTCCCTCTTGCAAAAGCACAAGCACATCTCAAACAACATCATTCCACCATGGGGGAAAGCTAGCGCATGCTAGCTTTCCCTCTTGCACAAGCACTAGCATATCTCTAAAATCATCCGACCATGAGGGTAATCTAGCGCATGCTAGTTTTCACTCTTGCACAAGCACAAGCTCATCTCAAACAACATCATTCAATGTGGGGGAAATCTAGCATGTTCTAGCTTTTCCTCTAGCACAAGCACAAGCTCGTATCAAACATCATCATTCAATGTGATAGATTTCCCCCTATCCAAATTACATCTCGAATAACATCATTCCAACATGGGGGACAGCTAGCGCGTGCTAGGTTTCCATCTTGCAGAAGCACAAGTGCATATTGAACAACATCATTCCACCATGGGGGAAGGCTAGCACGTGCTAGCTTTCTCTCTTGCACAAGCACAAGTGCATGTTGAACAATTCTTTTAGCATTGAGGAAAGCTTGGACATGCTAGTCTTCCCTCTTGCGCAAGCATAAGCTCATATTGAACAACATCATTCCACCGTCAAGGAAATCTAGTGTGTGCTAGCTTTCCTCTTGAACAAGCACAAGTGCATATTGAAACAACATCATTCCACCATGGAGGAAAACTAGTTTAGCTTTGGATTTCCCTCTTGCAAAAGAACAAGCACATCTCGAACAACATCATTCTATCGTGGGGGAAAGCTAGTGCATGCTAGCATTCCCTCTTGTACAAGCACTAGGGTATCTCGAAAATCATCCGACCACGAGGGTAAGCTAGTGCATGCTAGTTTTCACTCTTGCACAAGCACAAGCTCATCTCAAACAACATCATTTAATGTGGATAAAATCTAGCATGTGTTAGCCTTCCCCCTAGCACAAGCACAAGCTCATCTCAAACACCATCATTCAATGTGCTAGCTTTCCCCCTATCACAATTACATATCGAATAACATAATTCCAACATGGGGGATAGCTAGAATGTGCTAGCTTTCCATCTTGCAGAAGCACAAGTGCATCTTGAACAACATCATTCCACCATGGGGGAAAGCTAGTGCGTGCTATCTTTGTCTCTTGCAAAAGCAAAAACACATGTTGAAGAATTATTTTAGCATGGCGGAAAGCTTGCACATGCTAGTCTTCCCTCTTGCACAAGCATAAGCTCATCTTGAACAACATCATTCCACCACCAAGGAAATCTAGCGTGTGCTAGCTTTCCTCTTGAACAAGCACAAGTGCATCTTGAAACAACATCATTCCAACATCAGGGAAAGCCAGTGTGTGCTAGCTTTCAATATTACAGAAGCACAAGTGCATCTTGAACAACATCACTCCACCATAGGGGAAAGCCTGCACGTGGCAGCTTTTCCTCTTGCACAAGAACAAGCGCATCTCGAACAACATCATTTCATCATGGAGGAAATCTTGCACATGCTAGTCTTCCCTCTTGCACAAGCATAAGCTCATCTTGAACAACATCATTCCACCGTCAGGGAAATCTAGCGTGTGCTGGCTTTCCCTCTTGAACAAGCACAAGTGCATCTTGAAACAACATAATTCCACCGTGGGAGAAAGCTAGTTTATGTTGGATTTCCCTCTTGCAGAAGTTCAAGCACATCTCGAATGTGCGGGAAAGCTAGCATGTGCTAGCTTTCCCCCTAGTACAAGCACATCTCGAATAACATCATTCTAACATGGGGGAAAGCTAGCGCATGCTTGCTTTCAATCTTGTAGAAGCACAAGTGCATCTTGAAAAAGCTAGCTTTTCCTCTTGCACAAGCACTAGCGAATCTCGAAAATCATCCCACCATGGGAGTAAGCTAGCACGTGCTAGTTTTCCCTTTTGCAGAAGCACAAGCTCATCTCAAACAACATCATTCAATGTGGGGGAAAGCTAACATGTACTAGATTTCCCCTAGCGCAATCACATCTCGAATAAAATCCTTCCAACATGGGGGAAAGCTAGCATGTGCTAGCTATCCATCTTGCAAAAGCACAAGTTCATCTCGAACAACATCATTCCACCATGGGGGAAAGCTAAAGCGTGCTAGCTTTCCCTCTTGCGCAAGCACAAGTGCATCTCGAACAACATCAATTTACCATGGAAGAAAGCTTGCACATGCTAGTTTTCCCTCTTGCACAAGAACAAGCTCATCTCAAAGAACATCATTTGATGTGGGGGAAAGGTAACATGTGCTAGCTTTCCTCCTATCCCAATCACATCTTGAATAACAACATTCCACCATGGGGGAAAGCTAGCGCGTGCTAGATTTCCCTCTTGCACAAGCAGAAGCACATCTCGAACAACATGATTTTAGCATGGAGGAGAGCTTGCACAATTTAGTCTTCCCTCTTGCAGAAGCATAAGCTCATCTTGAACAACATTATTCATTCGTCAAGGAAATCTAGCATGTGCTAGCTTTCCCCCAGCACAATCACATCTCGAATAAGATCACTCCAACATGGGGAAAGCTAGCGCGTTCTATCTTTCCATCTTGCACAAGCACAAGTGCATCTCGAACAACATCATTCCACCATGGGGATAAGCTAGCGTGTGCTATCTTTCCCTCTTGCACAAGCACAAGCACATCTCGAACAACACCATTTTAGCATGGAGGAAAGCTTGCACATGTTATTCTTCCCTCTTGCACAAGAATAAGCTCATGTTGAACAACATCATTCCACCGTCAAGGAAATCTAGTGTGTGCTAGCTTTCCCTCTTGGATAGGCACAAGTGCATCTTGAAACAACATCATTCTACCATGGGGGAAAGCTAGTCTATGTTGGATTTCCCTCTTGAAAAAGAAGAAACACATCTCGGACAACATAATTCCACCCTGGGGGAAAGCTGGCGGATGCAAGCTTTCCCTCTTGCACAAGAACTAGCGCATCTCGAAAATCATCCGACCATGTGGGTAAGCTAGCGCGTGCTAGTTTTTCCTCTTGCACAAGCTCAATCTCATCTGAAACAACATCATTCAATGTGAGGGAAAGATAGCATGTTCTAGCTTTCCCCCTAGCACAATCACATCTTGTATAACATCATTATAACATGGGGGAAATCTAGCACGTGCTATCTTTCAATCTTGCAGAAGCACAAGTGCATTTCAAAAATGCTAGCTTTTCCTCTTGCACAAGCACTAGAGCATCTCGAAAATCATCCCACCATGGGGGAAAACTAGCGCGTGCTAGTTTTTTCTCTTGCACAAGCACAAGCTCATCTCAAACAACATCATTCAATGTGGGGGAAAGCTAGCATGTGCTAGATTTCCCCCTAGCGCAATCACATCTTGAATAACATCATTCAAACATGGGGAAAGCTAGCACATGCTATCTTTCCATCTTGCAGAAGCATAAGTGCATCTCGAACAACATCATTCCACCATGGGGGAAGGCTATCGCGTGCTAGCTTTACCTCTTGCACAACCACAAGTGCATCTCGACCATCAATTTAGCATGGAGGAAATCTTGCACATACTAGTTTTGCTGCTTGCACAAGCATAATCTCATCTTGAACAACATCATTCCACCATCAAGGAAATCTAGTGTGTGTTATCTTTCCCTCTTCAAAAAGAACAAGTGCATCTTGAAACAACATCATTCCACTGTGGGAGAAAGCTAGTTTATGTTGCATTTCCCTCTTCCAGAAGCGCAAGCACATCTCAAACAACATGATTCCACTGTGGGGGAAAGGTAGCACATGCTAGCTTTCAATCTTGCACAAGCACTAGCGCATCTTGAAAATCATCCCACCATGGAGGTAAGCTTGCACGTGCTAGTTTTCTCTCTTGCACAAGAACAAGCTCATCTCAAACAACATCATTCAATGTGGGGCAAATCTAGCATGTTCTAGCTTTCCCCCTAGTGCAATCAATTCTCGAATAACAACATTCCACCATGGGGGGAAGCTAGTGCATGCTAGCTTTCCATCTTGCACAAGCAAAAGTGCATCTTGAACAACATCATTCCAATATGGGGGAAAGCTAGCGCATGCTAGCTTTCCCTCTTGCACAAGCAAAATCACATCTCGAACAACATCATTTTAGCATGGAGGAAAGCTTGCACATGTTAGTCTTCCTTCTTGCACAAGCATAAGCTCATATTGAACAACATCATTCCACCATCAAGGAAATCTAGCATGTGCTAGCTTTCCCTCTTGAACAAGCACAAGTGCATCTTGAAACAACATCATTCCACCATGGGGGAAAGCTAGTTTACCTTTGTATTTCCCTCTTGCAAAAGCACAAGCACATCCCAAACAACATCATTCCACCGTGGGGAAAAGCATGCTAGCTTTCCCTCTTGCACAAGCACTAGTGGATCTCGAAAATCATTCGACCATGAGGGTAAGCTAGCACATTTTAGTTTTCACTCTTGCACAAGCACAAGCTCATCTCAAACAACATCATTCAATGTGAAGGAAATCTAGCATGTGCTAGCTTTCTCCCTAGCACAATCACATCTCAAACACGTGCTAGCTTTCAATATTACAGAAGTACAAGTGCATCTCAAACAACAACATTCCACCATGGGGGAAAGATAGCGCGTGATAGATTTCCCTCTTGCACAAGTGGAAGTGCATCTCAAAGAACATCAGTTTATCATGGAGGAAAGCTTGCACATGCTAGTCTTTCCTCTTGCACAAGCATAAGCTCATCTTGAACAACATCATTCCACCATCAAGGAAATCTAGTGTGTGCTAGCTTTCCCTCTTGAACAAGTAGAAGTGCATCTTGAAACAACATCATTCCACCATGGGAGAAAGCTAGTTTATGTTGGATTTCCCTCTTGCAAAGCTAGTTTATGTTGGATTTCCCTCTTGCAGAAGCACAAGCACATCTCGAACAACATGACTCCACCATGGGGGAAAACTAGTGCATGCTGGATTTCCCTCTTGCACAAGCACTAGCACATCGCACAAATCATCCCACCATGGGGGTAAGCTAGCGCATGCTAGTTTTCCCTCATCAACAAGCACAAGCTCATCTCAAACAACATCATTCAATGTGGGGGAAAGCTAGCATGTGCTAGCTTTCCCCCAACACAATCACATCTCAAATAACATCATTCCAACATGGGGAAAGCTAGCGCGTGATATCTTTCCATCTTGCATAAGCACAAGCGCATATCGAATAACATCATTCCACCATGAGGATAAGCTAGCACATGCTATATTTCCCTCTGGTAGAAGAAGAAGCGCATCTCGAACAACATCATTTTAGCATGGAGGAAAGGTTGCACATGCTAGTCTTTCCCCTTGCACAAGCATAAGCTCATGTTGAACAACGTCATTCCACTGTCAAGGAAATCTAGGGTGTGCTAGCTTTCCCTCTTGAACAGGCACATGTTCATTTTGAAACAACATCATTCCACCATGGGGGAAAGCTAGTTTATGTTGGATTTCCCTCTTACAAAAGTAGAAACACATCTCGAACAACATCATTCCACCATGGGGGAAAGCTTGTGGATTCTATCTTACCCTCTTGCACAAGCACTAGCGCATCTCGATAATCATCTGACCATGTGGGTAAGATAGTGCGTGCTAGTTTTTCCTCCTGCACAAGCACAAGCTCATCTCAAACAACATCATTCAATGTGTTAGCTTTCCCCATAGCACAATTTCATCTCAAATAACATCATTCCAACATGGGGGAAAGCTAGCGTGTGGTAGCTTTCCATCTTGCAGAAGCACAAGTGCATCTCGAACAACATCATTCCACCATGGGGGAAAGCTAGCATGTGCTAGATTTCTCTTTTGCAACAAGCACAAGCGCATGTCAAACAATTCTTTTAGCATGGAGGAAAGCTTGCACATGCTAGGCTTCCCTCTTGCACAAGCATAAGCTCATCTTGAACCACATCATTCCATCGTCAAGGAAATCTTGCGTGTCCTAGCTTTCCCTCTTGAAACAACATCGTTCCACCGTGGGGGAAAGATAGTTTAGCTTTGGATTTCTCTCTTGCAAAAGCACAAGCACATCTCGAACAACATCACTCCATTGTGGGGGAAAGCTAGCATGTTGCACAAGCACTAGTGTATCTCAAAAATCATCCGACCATGACGATAAGCTAGCACATGCTAGTTTTCACTCTTGCACAAGCACAAGCTCATCTCAAACAACATCATTCAATGTGGGGGAAATCTAGCATGTGCTAGCTTTCCCCCTAGCACAATCACATCTCAAATAACATCATTCCAACCTGGGGGAAAGATAGCGTGTGTTAGCTTTCAATCTTACAGAAGCACAACTGCATCTCAAACAACATAATTCCACCATGGGGGAAAGCTAGCATGTGATAGCTTTCCCTCTTGCACAAGTGCAAGCGCATCTCAAACAACATCATTTTATTATGGAGGAAAGCTTGCACATGCTAGTCTTCTCTCTTGCAGAAGCATAAGCTCATCTTGAACAACATCATTCCACCATCAAGGAAATCTAGCGTGTGCTAGCTTTCTCTCTTGAACAAGAACAAGTGCATCTTGAAACAACATCATTCCACCGTGGGAGAAAGCTAGCTTATGCTGGATTTCCCTCTTGCAAAAGCACAAGCACATCTCGAACAACATGATTCTACTATGGGTGAAAGGTAAAGCATGTTGGCTTTCCCTCTTGCACAAGCACTAACGCATCTCGAAAATCATCCCACCATGGGGGTAAGCTAGCACGTGCTAGTTTTCCCTCTACAACAAGCACAATCTCATCTCAAACAACATCATTAAATGTGGGGGAAATCTAGCATTTGCTAGCTTTCCCCCACCACAATCACATCTCGAATAACATCATTCCAACATGGGGAAAGCTAGCACGTGCTAGATTTCCATCTTGCACAAACACAGGTGCATCTCGAACAACATTATTCCACCATGAGGGAAATCTAGCACGTGCTAGCTTTCCCTCTTGCACAAGCACAGGTGCATCTCGAACAACATTATTCCACCATGCGGATAAGATAGCGCATGCTATCTTTCCCTCTTGCACAAGCACAAGCGCATCTCGAACAACATCATTTTAGCATGGAGGAAACCTTGCACATGATAGTCTTCCCTCTTGCACAAGCATACGCTCATCATGAGCAACATCATTCCACCGTCAAGGAAATCTAGCGTGTGCTAGATTTCCCTCTTGAACAGGCACAAGTACATCTTGAAACAACATTATTCCACTGTGGGGGAAAGCTAGTTTATGTTGGATTTCCCTCTTGCAAAAGAAGAAACACATCTCGGACAACATCATTCCACCGTGGGGGAAATCTAGTGGATGCTATCTTTCCCTCTTGCACAAGCACTAGCGCATCTCGAAAATCATTAGACCATGTGGGTAAGCTAGTGTGTGCTAGTTTTCATTCCAACATGGGGGAAAGTTATTGTGTGCTATCTTTCAATCTTGCAGAAGCACAAGTGCATCTCGAAAACGCTATCTTTTCCGCTTGCACAAGCACTAGCGCATCTCGAAAATCATCCCACCATGGGGGTAAGCTAGTGCATGCTAGTTTTCCCTTTTGCAGAAGCACAAGCTCATCTCAAACAAAATCATTCAATGTGGGGGAAATATAGCATGCGTTAGAATTCCCCCTAGTGCAATCACATCTCGAATAACATCATTCCAACATGGGGGAAAGCTAGCATGTGCTATCTTTCCATCTTGCAGAAGCACAAGTGCATCTTGAACAACAACGTTCCACCATGGGGGAAAGCTAGAGCGTGYTATCTTTTCCTCTTGCACAAGCACAAGCGCATCTCAAACAACATCAATTTAGCATGGAGGAAAGCTTGCACATGCTAGTATTGCCTCTTGCACAAGCATAAGATCATCTTGAACAACATCATTCCACCATCAAGGAAATCTAGCATGTGCTAGCTTTCCCTCTTCAACAAGCACAAGTGCATCTTGAAACAACATCATTCCACCATGGGGGAAAGCTAGTTTATGTTGGATTTCCCTCTTGCAAAATCACAAGCACATCTCGAACAACATGATTCCACTGTGGGGGAAAGGTAGCGCGTAATAGGTTTCCCTCTTTCACAAGCAGAAGCACATATCGAACAACATCAATCCAACATGGGGGAAAGCTAGTGCATGCTAGCTTTCCCTCTTGCACAAGAAGAAGCGCATCTCGAACAACATCATTTCAGCATGGAGGAAAGCTTGCACATGTTAGTATTCCCTCTTGCACAACCATAAGTTCATATTGAACGACATCATTCCTTCGTCAAGGAAATATAGCGTGTGCTAGCTTTCGCTCTTGAACAAGCACAAGTGCAACTTGAAACAACATCATTCCACCATGGGGGAAATCTAGTTTATGTTGGATTTCCCTCTTTCAAAATCACAAGGACATCTCGAATGACATGATTCCACCATGGGGTAAAGCTAGCATGTGCTAGGCTTCCCTCTTGCACAAGCACTAGTGCATCTCAAAAATCATCCCACCATGGGTGTAAGCTTGCCCATGCTAGTTTTCCCTCGTGCACAAGAACAAGCTCATCTCAAACAACATCACTCAACGTGCTAGCTTTCCCCCTAGCACAATTACATCTCGAATAACATCATTCTGACATGGGGGATAGCTAGTGTGTGCTAGCTTTCCATCTTGCAAAAGCACAAGTGCATCTCGAACAACATCATTCCACCATGGGGGAAAGCTAGCGTGTGCTAGCTTTCCCTCTTGCACAAGCACAAGCGCATGTCGAACAATTATTTTAGCATGGACGAAAGCTTGCACATGCTAGTCTTCCCTCTTGCACAATCATAAGCTCATCTTGAACAACATCATTCCACTGTCAATGAAATCTAAAGTGTGCTAGCTTTCCCTCTTGAACAAGCACAAGTGCATCTTGAAACAACATCATTCCACCATGGGGGAAAGCTAGTTTAGCTTTGGATTTCCCTCTTGCAAAAGCACAAGCACATCTCGAAAATGATAGCTTTTCCTTTTGCACAAGCACTAGCGCATCTTGAAAATCATCCCACCATGGGGGTAAGCTAGTGAGTGCTAGTTTCCCCTCTTGCACAAGAACAAGCTCATCTCAAACAACATCATTCAATGTGGGGGAAAGCTAGCATGTGTTAGATTTCTCCCTAGCACAATCACATCTCGAATAACATCATTCCAACATGGGGGAAAGCTAGCGCGTGCTAACTTTCCATCTTCCAGAAGAACAAGTGCATCTTGAACAACATCATTCCACCATGGGGGAAAGATAACCTGTGCTAGCTTTCCCTCTTGCACAATAACAAGCACATATTGAACAACATCAATTTAGCATGGAGGAAAGCTTGCACATGCTAGTTTTTCCTCTTACACAAGCATAATCTCATCTTGAACAACATCATTCCACCATCAAGGAAATCTAGCGTGTGCTAGCTTTCCCTCTTCAACAAGCACAAGTGCATCTTGAAACAACATCATTCCACAATGGGTTAAAACTAGTTTATGTTGGATTTCCCTCTTGCAAAATCACAAGCACATATTGAACAACATGATTCCATTGTGGGGGAAAGGTAGCGGCTGGTAGCTTTTAATCTTTCACAAGCAGAAGCACATCTCGAACAACATCATTCCAACATGAGGGAAAGCTAGCGTGTGCTAGCTTTCCCTCTTGCACAAGTAGAAGCGCATCTCAAACAACATCATTTTAGCATGGAGGAAATCTTGCACATGTTAGTCTTCCCTCTTGCACAAGCATAAGCTCATCTTGAACAACATCATTCCTTTGTCAAGGAAATCTAGCGTATGCTAGCTTTCTTTCTTGAACAAGCACAAGTGCATCTTGAAAAAACATCATTCCACCATGGGAGAAATCTAGTTTATGTTGGATTTCCCTCTTGCAAAATCACAAGGACATCTCGAATGACATGATTCCACCATGGGGGAAAGCTAGCATGTGCTAGCTTTCCCTCTTGCACAAGCACTAGCGCATCTCGAAAATCATCCCATCATGGGTGTAAGCTTACTCGTGCTAGCTTTCCCTCTTGCACAAGAAGAAGCTCATCTCAAACAACATCACTCAACCTGCTAGCTTTCCCCCTAGCACAATTACATCTCGAATAACATCATTCCAACATGGGGGACAACTAGCATGTGCTAGCTTTCCATCTTGTAGAAGCACAAGTGCATCTCGAACAACATCATTCCACCATGGGGGAAAGCTACCGTGTGCTAGCTTTCCCTCTTGCACAAGCACAAGCACATGTCGAACAATTATTTTAGCATGGAGGAAAGCTTGCACATGCTAGTCATCCCTCTTGCACTAGCATAAGCTCATCTTGAACAACATCATTCCACCATCAAGGAAATCTAGTGTGTGCTAGCTTTCCCTCTTGAACAAGCACAAGTGCATCTTGAAACAACATCATTCCACCGTGGGGGAAAGCTAGTTTAGCTTTGGATTTCCCTCTTGAAAAAGCACAAGCACATCTTGAAAGTGAAATCTTTTCCTCTTGCACAAGCACTAGTGCATCTTGAAAATCATCCCACCATGGGGGTAAGCTAGGGTGTGCTAGTTTCCCCTCTTGCACAAGAACAAGCTCATCTCAAACAACATCATTCAATGTGGGGGAAAGCTAGCATGTGCTAGATTTCCCCCTAACGCAATCACATCTCGAATAACATCATTCCAACATGGGGGAAAGCTAGCACGTGCTACCTTTCCATCTTGCAGAAGCACAAGTGCATCTTGAACAACATCATTCCACCATGGGGGAAAGCTAACTTGTGCTAGCTGCCCCTCTTGCACAAGAACAAGCACATCTCGAACAACATCAATTTAGCATGGAGGAAGGCTTGCACATGCTAGTTTTGCCTCTTACACAAGCATAAGCTCATCTTGAACAACATCATTCCACCATCAAGGAAATATAGCATGTGCTAGCTTTCCCTCTTCAACAAGCACAAGTGCATCTTGAAACAACATCATTCCACCATGGGGGAACGCTACTTTATGTTGGATTTCCCTCTTGCAAAATCACAGACACATTTTGAACAACATGATTCGACCATGGGGGAAAGGCAACGCATGCTAGCTTTCTCTCTTGCACAAGCACTAGCCCGTCTCGAAAATCATCCCACCATGGGGGTAAGCTTGCACATGCTAGTTTTCCCTCTTGCACAAGAACAAGCTCATCTCAAACAACATCATTCAATGTGGGGGAAAGATATCATGTGCTATCTTTCCCCCTAGCGCAATCACATCTCGAATAATAGCATTCTACCATGGGGGAAAGCTAGCGCATGCTAGCTTTCCATCTTCCACAAGAAGAAGAGCATCTCCAACAACATCATTCCAACATGGGGGAAATCTAGTGCATGCTAGCTTTCCCTCTTGCACAAGAATAAGTGTATCTCAAACAACGTCATTTTAGCATGGAGGAAAGTTTGCACATGTTAGTCTTCCCTCTTGCACAAGCATAATCTCATCTTTAACAACATCATTCCTTCATCAAGGAAATGTAGTGTGTGCTAGCTTTCCCTCTTGAACAAGCACAAGTGCATCTTGAAACAACGTCATTCCACCATGGGGGAAAGCTAGTTTATGTTGGATTTCCCTCTTGCAAAATCATAAGCACATCCCAAATGACATGATTCCACCATGGGGGAAATCTAGTGTGTGCTAGCTTTCCCTCTTGCACAAGCACTAGCGCATCTCGAAAATCATCCCACCATGGATGTAAGCTTGCCCGTGCTAGTTTTCCCTCTTGCACAAGAACAAGCTCATCTCAAACAACATCATTCAATGTGCTAGCTTTCCCCCTAG
>ML780407.1:692353-706834 GCA_009831015.1 Picea engelmannii
ATTACATCATTAAGTTGTATCACCTAGAAAATTCCCACAAAGGAAACATAAGTCAATCCACCATAGCAACATCATAAAAGAAAGGGGCATAACAAAGTGCTAACCCATCCAATCATCAAATGTGTTAGAAACACCCCCTCCTATTGATGCCAACATCATACATGAACACACCAAGTTACTAGGAAACATCAACAACAACATGAAACTTCTACCTCCTAATACCATCATTCAACCCATTGGGGTCCTAGAACCATCATCCATATCCAAGATAGCATATATACCAAACCACACCATAATGAGATAATATGCTCCACAACCATCCATGAGTGAAAGCAATGGGTGATCAACATGGAAAGCACGTGTGATCATTTGATGATTGTTACTTTGGAGTTGCAACAAGAGGAAATGTGGCCCCTTTATCTCGAAGCATCCCATCTATCGAGACTTTTCACTTCCTTTTAAGGAGGAAGCAGATAGGAGGGAGAAGGGGGTAGATTAAGAGAATTTTGGGCAACAAAGATATGTCCATTTTTTGTAAGCATGATGGGCCATTTATGTTGCAAACTTCTCATATCCAAAGGATAGTTCCTTGTATTCATAACTTGAATGAAATAGATCCCTATTTGCCTCATCATTTACAGTGTTAAGATCTCTTAAAACTTTCGCTTCTGTTTTCAACTTTACAAACATTTGCAGTGTTAAAGGTGTATTAATGTTGAAGTAAGGCCTAGATTGTTATTCATATTAGTCAATGGAAACTATAAGCACCAGAACAAAAAGAAGGATATAAACCATTGCATGCAAATTGCACACATTGAACACGAAGTCTAGAAATTGTACGCATTGGTCTGTTGTTGCAGAGGGTTTGCTTTGAAGCATAAAATTCGCATATACTGGTTGGTGTTTTGGGTCACATCAGTGGTTTTTAGAGCTGGGGTATTGCATTCATCGGTGGGGTTTAGTGGATGTTTTGACTTATTTCAGTGATTTTCAGAGAAGAGGAATTGCATTCATTAGTGGGTGTTTTAAGATTGTATTCTGTAATGCAGAGTCCAAAGATGGCAGGGCTTATTCATGGGAAGGAGTCCATGTTATCTTCATTCTTGGGCAACAAAATCTCTGTGAATCCAAGGATCCACTCTGCATCAGCCAAAAGGTATGGAAAACACCTCACAACCCATGCAAAAATCACGGAGATTTTCATGTCTGCATTAAGCTCTACCATGACTGAAGGAAAGATCGTGTCTTGGACAAAATTTGAAGGAGATAAGGTTCAGAAAGGTGAGAGTGTAGTTGTAGTTGAATCAGACAAGGCAGACATGGATGTTTTGAATAAGACAAGGCAGACAAAGATACTCCAAATGCAAATTGAAAAGCTTTTGTAACAGTGAGCTTGTGTATTATAATAGTTTAGTAAGATCATATGACTGCAAGTTCCTTTTCTCTCTGGCTACAGTGCTTACTGTTTCCTAATAAAAGTAGTTGTTCCTTTGTTTGACCTTCTAATTCATGCTAACCAACAATCCTTGTGCTCAACTTACTAGCCAACAAAACATATTTATTGAATGTGGTATCACCCAATGCRAAGTGAAAATTATCTGTAGCAATTAGCTCTTAATATAAATAGAGTCTCATAAAATATTATGTGCAATGTGTGCAGCTAGGGATTTATTGAATAGTGTACTTGATCATCAGAAATACAATTTGATTAAATGAAGATACTGTTAAGCATGTTTTGCACTGCACTAGCAGTGACCGCCACCTAGGTAAGTTGAATCCAATTACATTAATCTGAACCTGAAACCAATTTTATGCCTTTCTCTTATGTTAGGATACCTACCTATTCCTTTTTGTGTGAATGATCTAAKATTTTGGGACATSGTTTATTCYARCAATGAATTCAGTACTGACCATGGTTACCACCAAAGCCTTTTTAGAAATATACATTGTTCCTAGACTTTCCATATACATTGATTCAACATTTAAATGGCAATAAAGACTATTCAACATCTTGTAATATAACAAACTTTGAGTTTCAAAATACAGAAAAATGTGAGAGTAGTCACAATAATCTCACCTTGAACTGTTTTCTGATGTGAATAGGTTCAAGACAGTATGTAGCAAAACCATCTCACAATTTCTGTCTCGTAGATATAAATTGCAATGCATTGGAAGGTCTAGACTCTAAAGAATTTTCAATTAAAATTTAAAATTGTGGTTCCTTGTATGAAATACACATCTTACAATTTCTTTTTCATAGATATAAATTCCAATGCCATTGGAAGGTCTAAAGAATTTTGTATTAAAATTTAAAATTGTGGTTCCTTGTATGAAATACACATTCATATTTAAATTTTCTAATATGAATATATTTGAAAGTTGAAACATTTAGATCTCATAGTTGGAGAACGAGCACACAAAAAGAAAATAATCAAGGTGAAATTTCAAAAGTTGATTTTCATTGGCCACTATTTCTTTTAACAAATGCTTCGTGTATCACAATGTGGCAAATGTGCACCTGGCCTCAACTGGATTAAACAACCCACTTTCACTGGTGCACCGTCCCACAATGGTCGAACATGTCACTAGGGGGAATCTCACCACCCTCCCTTTACAAACCAACCAAGCCCATGTGGACCATTGGTCACTATTTCAAGAAAAACATATTTTTGAAGTATAGTATGGCACGGTGAAAATGCCTAAAATATGAGTATTTTATTTTTTAAAAACATTTGTTTGATGAGTATGCTACTAACCATGAGGTATAGTTGGTTTGCCTTAGTTTTATTCCAATAATGGCTTGCCTCTAATTTGTGATCTATAATAGTACTGAATGAGCTTTTGAGTTCATTAAAGGAGTACTGTTATTTTTTTGTCAGCCTGTCTTTATATAGGGTGTATTGGAGTTTGACAAATACATAGGATGTCACAGCTAATCCTAAGAGTCGACTTCCATAATGATTAGGAGGCCTTAAAATTCATTGTGGATATAATTCATTGACAAAAGTGGGATCTTAGAGAGACGTGTTTGGAACAAGTTGTCTGTAAAGAGTAACCAAACTTTGAATTGCAACTTTGACACAAGTGCACTCTAACAGGACTAAACTAGATTTTCTCTTTATGCTTCCAGGGTAGCCTATAGCACCTGTATAGATGGGTAATACTGATTTTACTCTCTAGTCTCATCGACATATCTTTTGGTCATTTGTTGGACATCAATAAAAATACCTTTCTCCACCTACTGAGAACTAACAATGTTAAACAACTATAGTTTGATCTAGATGCTCTGAAGGAAGGTCTCCAGACTCCATGTTATGAAACCATTTCAGTTTGTCTCTGCAATGAGGTTGTTTCCCTTGAAATGGTGCTTAATTTGTTGATGGTTGGGTTTTCATTTTTGTTGTTTAGTTGTTCCAAGAAACAACCAGTTTGATGGCATGATCCTTGGATCTGTGGCAGGGAAACTACTTGATCTATCTTTGGATTGTTAATCAGTCTTATTGTAGGAACACATTTCTCATGCATCTAATACTTATAATTTTCACTTTGATCTGTTTTTTCTTTGACTGTAATGCTATGGTGATTGTTTGGTGAGTCTGTTATCAAATGCCCATAAGTTTTAGATGATTCTGTCTTATCATCATTTTTCATGCCATAAGGTAGTTTGCATACATTTGTTTGTTTGTTTTTGAATCCATGTTGTATGTTGTTGGTTGTCTTATTGGTTGTGAATGGATTGACTGGAACGGTTGTGGTTGTATTCTGCAGAGGCTGTCTTTACCCTGCAATTGCAGACAATATTAGGAATGCTGCAAGCAAATACCCTGCTCATCGAAAGTTGTTTGTGTGCGGACTAGCTTGGGAGACTGCTTCACAAACGCTGCCTGAAGTGAGTGCATTATGATTGGTTGCTTGTCATTTGTATGAATGGAAATATTGTTCATATTGTTGTTTAATTGGTAATGCTTTTGTTTTATGGCCTTGAAATTAGATTTGATCCTATTTGTTGGATTTTGTTTCCATGTATTGTTGATTGAATTGGTCCTGGTTGTAATTTGTACCTGAGTGTTGTCATGCTTTGGATGACATGCTGATTTGACATACAGGTTACTATTAATATTCACGCAAAGGGAAGTCAACCATGGTTCAGAATCCAGCCTGTTTGCTACAACTATAGACTATGTAGTCTCTCTTGGAGTCTTGATAAAGCAAGCCATGCTTTCTATTTGGTCCAATCTACTTCTCTAGATTAGGCTTAAATTTATTGTCAACCAATGTAGGTATTCTTAGAGGAACTTGTCTAAAGTATATAGACCTAAAAGGATTTGATTTCCTAGATGAAGGTTTACTGTAGCAGGTTCCAACACTCTTTTTAAAAGAGTTTGATATTTGGTTCCTCACACACTTTAAACACTCCTTTAATTAAATCTGATCTAACATCCTAAAAACAGAGTGCTCACAGTTGTCTGAGATTTCAATCCTTTTACAAGGTTTCAGTTCACAAAAGCTCTTAGAAAGAATTTAGAAAGGTTGTTCATGTCCCCATCAAAATGTATACATATTACCAAAGTACCAAACTTATTTTATCCTGGTATTATTGGGAAATCATAATCCCTGTCCCCCAGATAAAAATATTTATGAAAAAATAATGATGAATTAGCACTTTACTTCTATTACTGATCAGTTTAGACACAATTGGGTGCCTGCAAGAGACACATAGATCCTTGAAATGCATACACAGTGGAGTATACAGAATCACTGTGCATGCAACCTTGCACTTTGCAGTTTGGGAACCAATGGGGTCCTATTAACAACCGGGGAGTTTTTTAACAGAAGGTGTGCACATTCGATGTAGGATAAGGGGTACTCAAACAATAGCTATTTCCAGTGAGTTTCTTAGATCTTATTTCAGTGAAAAATCCGATGGAAATCATAGTTCCATGGTGGTTCGAGTTCCACAAATGGAGGAACTCTCTTCCTAGGGTTTTTGGCCCTTTCTGAATCCACCGAGAGCCATAAAAATTAGAAAAAAAATGAGTGGGGATTGGGTGAAGGTTTGCATGTAATGTTTGAATGAATTCCTACCCAACTTGCCAGAAATGAAGCATTTTGAATGCCCCTTATCAAGCTCTGTGCACATCCTCCTTCTGGGTATCTAGGTTTTCCTTGTTTGGCTATTTCTGTTCATAACATGATGTGTTTTATTTTCATAACATGATGTGTTTTATTTTGATATTTATGTTCACAACATGGTTTGTATCTCCAATTGCAGTTATTTAGGAACTTTTAGTGAATTCTTTTTTGGAAATGATGTTTATAGTTGTCTTTCGACTAGGCTGTCTCACTGTGAAGGGCATTTCTATGTTGTCAAAGTTACCCAGATTTTGTACCTGGTCTCGCCCACACCCATTCAGGAGATTTTAAACCTAAGTCTCTGGTATTAATAATACATATCCAATCGATGTCATAGCTGGATGAAGAAGATTTGTGGTTGGCGAAAAACCCTAACGCTCTGCTGCAACAACGCCTCGTGACCGCCTGATGCGCGCTCTGGTGCTCTGGACCTGAATCCTTCCTTTCCACGCTATAGATTCGATCCTCACGTGCTTTCTACACCTCCAGAAATGAGCACGGACGAGGGGGGGAAACCCCCCTCGTACAACGACATAGCCACCAATGACAGATCTGGGCTTCGTGCCAAGAGGCCGGCCTTCGAACCGCCGGTGCATCTCAGGGAGAAACTCTTTACACAGGAGCAAAGCTCCAACAAAGAAATGGAACACGAGTCTAGTACATATCGCCCACAAACTTCCAAAAACTAGCTGAAAGGTAAGTGTATTCCTCAAATGGAAAAATCACCACTTAACCGTATTACATCGACTAGGGTGGGGGAACATACTGAGTTTATGATGGACCACACACTGATAGGTAAATTCCTGGGCCTCTGGCCAACTGAAAGAGACCTTACCCGATGGATTAAGGACTGGTGGAACCCCAAAGGAGACTATGAGGTACAACTCAGCTCCAAGGGCTTCTTCACAATCATCTTGTATAACCTCGAGCACAAGGACAAAATATTTGATAATGGACCATACTTCTATAACTCAGCGGGTTTATTTCTGAGGTTCTGGACCAACAAATTCAGTCCAGAGCTAGAGGACTTCTCATGGGCCCTGGTATGGATCCGGCTTTATTCACTGCCCCAGGAATTCTGGCTGGAAGAAATACTAATGGGAATAGGAAACATGGTGGGACAATATGTAAAAGCCTCAGAGGCTACCAAAATAAGAAAATACACATCTTATGCCTGCATCTGCATCTACATGGACATATCGAAACCCCTGTCGGGATCCATCACGTTGGAATACCAGGATGAGGACTGGAACCAGACAATCGACTATGAGCATATACCCTTTCGATGCAGAAAGTTCCATGAGCACGACCACTTGTTTAGAGATTTCCCCTTGAACGCCTCAGCCCTTAAACCTTCTGAATCCAAGTAGAAGGACGGCTTTACTAGTGTTGCAGGAAGGTGGAAAAACCCTTCCAAAAAACAAAACTAGAGCTCGACCTCAAAGAACCCCTCCAAGAACTCCTTTGAGGCTCTGAATCAGGTACCAAAAGAGAAGGCGTCTCAGAACCCCCTCCAAGCATCTATGCAAGAGAAAGGAAAGAGCCCTGAAGAACTACACAACGCCAGCCCAAAGGAAACAACTCAAGTAACACAGTCTAGCAGGGACGAAGACACCAACAGGCTCATGGATGAAATAGACTTGGAAGAAATAGACCTAGAAAAACTCGAGGAAGCCCTCAATCAGAAAGATCTGCAACATATCCTAGTAGAACAGCTACGGAAAGTGCACAAAGTATTCATCGACTCCACAGCGGGATCCACAGCCAGGCTGGGCATCATGGCAGATCCCAGCCCCGAAACTAAAAAATCTTCCAAGGAAAACAAGAGGCGAGGACGCAAACCAGCACAACAGCTCATTAAGGAGGTAGGGCACTAAATGATCAATTCCAGTCAGATACAGAGACTATCGGAGGGTTACCTCCACCCCCCTCCATCATCTACATGATAAAGACAATATCTTGGAACATAAGAGGCCTCAATGGAAGATCCAAGCAACGGATCCTCCGAGATTGTATAAAGACAGAGAATCCAGATATCCTACTTTTGCAGGAGACCAAATGTGTAGGACAGGAGGCAGAAAATATTCTCCGAAGCAACTGGAGGGGTGGGGAATTCCTTTATCTGGACTCAGTGGGTGCAACAGGAGGACTGGCCATTCTCTGGAATCCGCAAACAATCACCCTACTCCATCCCTTCTCTACCAGGTACACCCTAACTGCCTATTTCCAAATTGCTGCCTCTTCCAAGGAAGGGGCCATCACAAATGTTTATGGCCCACAATCCACCCAAGATAAGGAAAACTTCTTACAAACCCTTTAGCATGTTCAAACCCTTATATGTACGCCACACTGGATAGTAGGGGGCGACTTCAATATGATCTTAACGCTGGAGGAAAAGAGTGGAGGGCTAAAGCGGCTGGAGCAAAATAGTGGTAGGTTTAAAACCCTAATAGAGCAATTAAATTTGGTAGATATGGAAACTCGGAATGGAATATTTACCTGGTCCAATAGAAGAACTGGGCACCAACATGTGGCCTATCGACTAGATCGATTTCTAGTGACCGATGCTCTCCTTGAAAGCGACCAGGCTATGGAAGCAAATATCATGCCAAAATCAGGGTCGAACCACTGGCCCATAGAATTATGTCTGAACCCGGGGCTCCCCCCTAGGCCCAAGCCCTTCAGATTCAAAACATTCTGGCTTACTCACCCAAATTTCCAACAACTATCCCAAACCTGGTGGGACCGGGCAGAAATAGATCATGGCACTCACATGTACAAGTTCCAGCAACGCCTTAAGAATTTTAAGATAATTTTAAAAAGATGGAACAAAATCACCTTTGGAGATATTTTCCTTAGAAAAGGGGAAACTGAGAATCAACTAGAAGAACTTCAGCGCACCTTTATAGCGGGGAGTAGAACTCAGAGCTTGGTGCGGGAAGAGGAAAAACTTATGGAGGACCTAGAGATCTACATGGAACAAGAGGAGATCTTATGGAGGCAAAAGTCCAGGGTTCAATGGATGAAATAAGGGGAGCATAATACAAAATTATTCCATAGAGAAATGATGCACCGAAGACACATTAATCGCATCATGCAGTTGGAGGACGACCAAGGAACCCCAATAAGGGATCATGATCAAATAGTGGAAGCTCTTAATTCCTTCTATCAAGGTCTCCTCACAGAGACTAACATAAACAGGGAGGAGGCTATCCAAAAAGTCACCCACCACATTCCCAGGCTAATTAACTCTGAGTAGAACAGGGCATTTCTAAGGCCTATTACTCAGACTGAAGTGGACTCTGCAGTAAAGAACATGCCCCCAGGAAAAGCGCCAGGCCCGGATGGATTCACGACGGATTTCTTCCATCACTGTTGGGATATGATCAAGGAAGATGTCTGGCGGGTAGTAGAAGAATCAAGAACATCTGGGCAATTTCTCTCCGCTCTAAATGCAACCTTCATCACTCTAATCCCCAAGGAGGAATGGGTAACTCATCCGAAACATTTCAGACCAATCTCTCTATGAAATTTCATTTTTAAAATAATCACAAAAGTCATTGCCAACCGACTCAAGCCAATCCTGTCGTTCATCATCTCCAAGGAGAAGTCCGACTATGTAGAGGGAAGACAAATCATGAATAGCGTCATCCTGGCCAATGAGGTTGTACACTCCTTAAAAATGAGAAACACACCAGGTATTCTTATCAAACTTGATCTCTCAAAATCTTTTGACAGATTAAGCTAGCAATACATGCGATCAGTTTTGGAATCTTTTGGCTTCTCTAACAGTTGGGTTGACTGGATTCTAGCGCTTACCTCCTCTCCCTTCTTCTCCATTCTTTTAAATGGCACTCCCTCCTGACCTTTTCTCTCAACCAGAGGCATTAGACAAGGTGATCCCCTCTCCCCCTTCCTCTTTGTTATCATGGCAGAAGGCCTAGGCCGCTACCTCAAAGCCACAGTCTCTGATGGTTCTCTCACTGGGCTGCCACTCCATGACCTCCATCTAGCGCCCTCGCACAGCTAGTTTGTCGATGACACCCTCCTTATGATTACCCCCACGGTCAGAGATGCCACCAAGCTTAAATCAATCCTCTCTGACTTCTCGGATGCCTCAGGAATGCTGCTTAACCTAGAAAAGTCAAAGCTATTCTTTTTTAATACGCCAGCCCAGGTTCAGGATCATCTCTCAAGATTTCTAGGCATCGCCAGAAGCTCCCTTCCCTCTACTTACCTAGGTATCCCCCTCTTCGGAGAGTCAGCGAAGTCTATCTCTTGGGACAACTTTCTCTTATCCATTTCTAACAGGTTGAACAACTGGACCTTCAGACCTTTGAATATTGCTGCTAGACTGGTCCTGCTCAAATCAGTCCTGCAAGCTCTACCCACGTACCTCTTTACTGCTTTGGCTACGCCTGTTTCAGTCATCAAAGCCATCAGGAGTCTCCAACGCAATTTCCTTTGGAAGGGACACCACAACAACAAGAAATGGGCTCTAGTTGGATGGGACAAACTCTGTAAACCCAAGAATCTCGGAGGGTTGGGCATCCGAGACCTGGGGAAGATGAACAGAATCATGGGAGCCAAAATGTGGTGGAGATGGCTGCAACATCCGCAAGATCTCTGGGCACAGATTTGGAAACAAAAGTACACCCCAAATACGCAATATGATCAACTAATCAGATTCAATGAATAGATGCCAGGATCCAACATTTGGAACATAGCATGGTCTAACATCCCCCTAATACAGCAACATGCCTTCTGGGAGGTCAGAAATGGCGAAAGCGCACTATTTTGGCAGGATGCGTGGCAACAACTACCCCCTCTTGATGATATAGAAATCCTCCACCCTCTCAAACTTAAGCTACATCAAAGCAATTTTAAAAACGTCAAGGATTTCTGGCTCCCAACTCAAGGAAGACAGCCCTGGAGACAATGGAAAACCAACACAATAGATCTACAGATCCAGGAGAATCTTGACCTCAAACCATGGCAGGAGTGTCTGCAATCCAGGAAAATCCCTACCAGAGAAGGGTCGGACATACTCTACTGGGGCCACACCACCTCAGGTATTTTCTCGGTCAAGGAAGCATATAACCTACAATAAAATCCCCCAGGTCAAGCCCCTGATTCAATTATGAGCAAGGTTTGGCAGCCTTTTACCTGGCCCAAAGTTTCTTTCTTTCTTTGGCTCACAGCTCAAAACTGTATCCTCACCTGGGACAACCTCCTGAAAAGAGGTTTCACAGGACCCTCTAGATGTACTCTCTGCCTGCAAAGTGAGGAAACCATGGAACACCTCCTCAACACTTGTCATTACAGTCAGCAGATCTGGGATCGGGGAGCTCAATCTATGCGGCACTCCCAAAGAAACCGCAACAGCATTTGGGAAACCCTTGTTAATTGGGATGTTGTCTCCTTCCACAATCCGATTCTCCAACGCATCTGGCAGCTACTCCCGGGATTCATACTCTGGGCAATCTGGAAAGAAAGAAATAAAAGAATCTTCAATTCTAATCCATCCCCCCCTTTCACTACATGGGAAAGGGTGACACGACTCATTCGAGAAACCGTACTTAGATTTTCCTGGTTCCAAGAAGACTTGCAGTGTAAGTCCGAGGAGAAAATCATCCTTGAAGGATGGAACCTGCCTCTGAATACACAAACACAAGGAAAAACCAAAAACAGGAAAGCCAGCAGCCCCACGGCTTGGTCTCCACCCCCTCCTGGATTCCTCAAGCTTAACTTCAATGGGGCCTCTGGGGGTAACCCTGGGCCGACTGGTTTTGGGGCCATCCTCAAGGACCACATGGGAAAGATCACTCATTTTATTGTAGGTTTTCTGGGTGAAAACACAAACAATGTGGCGGAGCTCTCAAGCCTTGTAAAAGGCCTCCAAAAGGCAGTGCAAAATCAACATTTTCGGCTAATTACTGAAGGAGACTCACGAGTAATATTTCAACTCATAACCTGAATCCTTAACGGTCAGCCCACCTGGAGGACCTCGCCTTGTTGGAGACTCTCAGGTCTCCTGGAAGACTTCAAGGACCTCATCAACCCCAATCTTATCCTCATCCCCTCTCATGTGAGGCGTGAAGCTAACAAGGTTGCGGATCACCTGGCAAACATTGGAATTGACGCCAAGGATGATCTCATCTACTGGAAAGCCAACATCTCTAGAGAGACTGAACTCTCTAACCAGTGCAGAGACCTTGCCAGCAGAGACTTCCAGGCCCCGTATGGGGTGACATGCGACGAAGGAGTAACAGCAGGCTTCGCACTTAGCCTGGGATTAAATGCTGAAGGCCGTCACCATTGCACCTGCATTAACAATGTAGGACAACCATAATCGTAGTTCAGAGATGGGAGGACTCCTCCCATGAGCGACCATTTATGAGCTCAGTGTACTCAGGAAGTTTGAGGTTAAAGGTGGTTATGGGTTCCCGAAGTCTGGTTATTCACGTTCTTTCGCTCCGGCGTCGGCTCTGCTCCTCGTCTGGAGGCTCTGGTGTAGTTTCGCGCTCCTTGCACCTTGGTTCACCATCCTTTCATGGAGCATTGGCTTATGCTCTAAATTGGCTTATCCTCCTGCTTATGCTCTAAATTGGCTTCTGCCCTCGTCCTGGCCTTCGTGTTTTTTCCCGGCGAGTACTCTGCAATCCTACTTACCCCCAGGATAATATGACTAGGAAACGAGGAACGCCTCGTTGTGATTCTACTTGGAATGCCCACAAGGCGCAGCGGAGGTGTAAAGAGCATTTCGAATGTGCTCTGGTCATGGCTACTTCACTGCTTAGAAAGAAGGCTTGGGTGAAGGAAAAGGCTATGCTCGCCACCATTGCCGAAAAGGAAGCTGGCCGCAGCAGTGCAGACATTGTTAAGCTGGAGGACGAAACTAAGTATTTGTACCCGACGTGTATTATAGAGGAGGACCTGATGACAATGGAGGCACCCTGCGACACAGTGAGGTCTGGCATAGAGGAAAACAAACCCAATTCGGGTTTGGAGGATGATTTTCCTTGTTGTATTGTGGAAGAAGTTCCCTGGCAGGACCTGGAAGCGGCGATGGATGTGGATAAAATGTGCCTGGAGGAGAAGGACAGTGCGAAGAGGAGAACACTCGATGACGAGGGTGGTGAACTGCATGGCCTTCTCCCCTGTGAGGAGCACCTGTCCCTAGTGTTCGAGCTCCGAGGCCACATGTCTGACCTGGAGCATCATGCCCTCCTCATGGGCCAACGCCTGGACATGCTTCTCGATGCTTACTCTGGTGCTCCAGCTCGGCGAAAGTACCCCCTCTGTGCGCAGTCTTTTTCCATCCTGGCTGGGTCCACATGGAAGACAGATGATGGCGACAGCTCACCAATTACCTAGGTTTTTTATGTTCTCTGGCTCTTTAGTTTTATGCTACTGTTTTATGCTTTTAAAAAAAAAAAAAAAAAAAAACTTTAGGCACCTGTCCTGGTTTCCTCCGGGCAAGACAGATGCCACTAGTTTACAGTTGTTTTTTGCTATGCACCTATGTTGGTTTCCGGTTTCTGGCATCATTTTGGGTGACTCAGACTCTTGACTCTGTATATCTTGTTACATTTTTTTGATAATATAATATAGCAGGCTCCCCCCTTTTTTATTTAAAAAAAAAAAATAATACATATCCAATCACTTCACAACTTGCAGCTAGACACCTACAGGCAATTCTAGTGATAAATTAATCTGGGTTTTCCTTGTTTGGATGTTTCTGTCCATAACATGATTTGTGCTTATAATTGTAGTTATTTAGGAGCTTCTTGTGATAATTTGGTTTCTAGATATCCACGTAAAATTTTAGTAGTTATCAAGCACTGCAATAGAAAATCTTTCCTTCTAGACATCCTAGTAAACATTCAGTAGTTATCAAGGACTGCATCGTATTAATAGAAAATCTTGCCTAACTAATCTTAAATTGGTCAATTTCTTAACCAAACTCTTGACCCTGGAATATTCCTCAAAAAATACCTTCTGCTTTCAAGGAAATATGTGCAACATAATTTGTGTTTATAATTTATAGTTATTTAGGAGCTTCTTCTGATAATTTGGTTTCTAGATATCCACGTAAAATTTCAGTAGTTATCAAGCACTGCAACCAACTAATAGAAAATCTTTCCTTCTAGACATCCTAATAAAAATTCAGTAGTTATCAAGGACTGAAACCAACTAATAGAAAATATTTCCTAACTAAACTTAAATTGGTCAATTTCTTAACCAACCTCTTAAGCCTGGAACATTCCTCAAAAAATACCTTCTCCTTTCAAGGAAATATGTGCAATGTAACTACTAGCAGGAGGTTAGATGCAAGAAAATGACTTATTTCATGGTCTTTGTCTAAATGATGTTTGCCACTTTCAACAATAGATTCTTCATCCAAGACAAAGTGGCAGTATTGACTTTTAAGTTGATTTGCTTATGAAATGTTCTTACTTAAACTCTAGGCAAAATGATAGTATATTATTGTTGATGGTTCAAAAGACAACTTGATTAACTTCTCTCTGCTAACTTAAGCATGGAAAGTCCAACTTAATATCTTTAGTATTGTAAACTAATGCTATTCATATATCACATCAACCACTTTTTGAACAATTTCAACAGTATTTTCACAAAAATAGTTCCCATTTTGTGTATGAATCCATGGCACAATCAGATATCAATAAATTGATGATTACAAACAATAAGGTCATGAATGTCCATAAATGTCTCGGTTCAACACAAGTTAACAAACTGCCTCAGGTTTCTACCATGGTACATGTGGTGTTGATTTAATTTTCACCACTGGACACAATTAATCTAAACTATTCACATTGGGATTGTGGGGCATCCCCTCAGGGATAGATCCCATCATAAACTTGCTTCCACAACATGAGTGCAATCATCCTTCTGATTGATTGCAATATAATTTCAGAATACTAATGCCAATGAATTACAGAAGCATGGGAAAAGAAGTGAACTCTACACCCATATGTACATAAAGCTCAGAGCACCCAGATGTAACTTTTCGGGGCCAAGTGAATATTTTAGGAATAGAATTTCTCCCCATTGTGATTATAAGTTACCAGAGATTCTTAGAATCGCTGAGCATCTCTCTGTCAGTCTAAACCAGGTAAAAGAGGCAATAGATTCAGAGCTCAATTTTCATGTGGCTTATTGGTACCGAACCTGCAATCAAAAGCTTAAATGGTAAGAAATTGTATTCTACTTTAGACATATGAAGAAAGTATGAATCCAAAGCTTAGCGTCTTTACATCTTTGCACTTACCATGAAATCCTTGAGATGTGAAAGGACTTTGTCGATTTTGCCCAAATCCCATCTGA
>ML780407.1:737770-769025 GCA_009831015.1 Picea engelmannii
GTCATTAAAGAGCTTTATAGGTCACTTGAAAATGGTGTCAATCTCCATGACATACTATAGTACCTCAACGTTGAGATTGTTACTATAATATCAATTTATAACTAAAATCTAGGTTAATAATAGTAATAGACATTGATTATTAACGACATTAAATAAATTTACGGTGAGAAATTTCTTACAAATCTATTATTCATAATGTAATCCTTTATCAACATAGATTTTAATAGAAAATATAAGTAATAATAATAAAAATAAATTATATTGTTATTCTACTTTATAATTGATTTTGATTGTTAAAACAATAAACTTAATACGTAGTAACTCACATAAAATATTTTCTTTTGTCAACTATAAAATATTGTCAACCTACTAATATAATAAAATTTTGTATTCAATATAAACAATATTATTTACTATGTCTAGAATTAAAATTGTCATAATAGTAAGAAACACATTGGTATTATGGCATCAAATAGCTTCTATATGGGTCACTTAAAAATTGCACCAACCTTCTACTAGTATACTAGCTCAACATTAGTTAGTATATTAAATTATAATTAAATTGGTTAATAATAGTAAGAGACAATATTATTAATGTCATTAAATAAAACTAAACAACTTAGCTTTTAATACAAGTTATAAATAATAGTAATAGAAATAATGTAAGGAATCCAAGTCTAAGAATTAGATTTGCTTCTGCAAGTTTATGTAAATTTGATTTTATATAGTTTATCATGATAAATTTATCAAAACAATGGTGAATATATACAAAAAGTAGTGAACCAAGTAGTTTTTTAATTCCACAATTTGAAAAAAAACAATCTTGCTAATTTAGTTCGAAATTCTAGATCTATTATTTTTTATTTAGATCCATTCTTTTACTTAACACACAAGCTAATATGTAGCTAAATAAAGATCCACTATTGTGATCTAGATCCATTTAACTTTCAATAGAAAAATATAAATAATAATAATGGGAATACATTATAATGATACATGAGAGTTTATAATGATACCTTTATAACAAAAAAATGGTGAATAAATACATTCAATGTAATGGATTAAATGATTTTCTAATTCCTTTTTTGAAAAAACTCAATCTAGATAAAGTTTTAAAATTCTAGATCCACTGAATATTTCCAAATTTAATGAAATATGTGTTTTACCATTAAATACAAATTTCCCATTCCTGTCATTGATGACCTCTTGGATGAACTTAGTGCCCCCCAATTATTTACTAAAGTTGATCTTCGTTCGGGCTACCACCAGATACGTATGAAAGAGGAAAACATTCCCAATACTACTTCTAGAACTCATGAGGGCCAATATGAATTTTTTGTCATGCCCTTTGGCTTGTGTAATGCCACCTCCACCTTCCAAAGTCTCATGAATCATGTCTTCCATCCTTTTATCTATCATTTTGTCTTATTTTTATTTGATGGTATACTCATCTATAGAAAAACCTGGACAGACCATCTTTCTCATGTGGATCGAGTTCTCCATCTAGTCTCTTAGCACCAACTTTTCCTGAAACAGTCTAAATGTGATTTTGGCACCTTAGAAGTTGAGTACTTGGGTCATCTGGTTGTCAAGGACGGTGTCAGTGTGGATCCTAAAAAGATTGAAGCTATGCAAAATTGGCCTTGCACAAAGAATCTCAAAAGATTGTGTGGATTTCTTGGCTTACCAAGGTATTATCACAAGTTTGTTAAGAATTATGGAAATATTACAGCACCTCTCACTGCACTCCTAAAAAATAACTCTTTCACATGGACTCCAACCGCTGCTCAAGATTTTCAAACCTTGAAGATGGCCATGTACACCACTCCAGTTCTGGCCCTTTCTAATTTCAAAAATACCTTTGTCTTGGAATTTGATGCTTCAGGGAAAGGAATTGGTGTTGTCCTTATGCAACAGGGTCAGCCTTTGGCCTTTACTAGTAAGCAATTTTATGAAAGAAATATGGGCAAATCAATCTATGAAAAGTAAATGTTGGCTATTATGCATGTCGTTGATCTGTGGCGCCCTTATCTATTGGGGCAACGCTTCCAAATTAACATAGACCATAAAAGCCTCAATTATTTTCTGAAACAACGCATTTCCTCCCCGGAGCAACAAAAATGGGTGGATAAGATCTTTGCGTATGATTATGAGATCATTTACAAGAAAGTAAAAGACAATGTGATTGCGGATGCACTTTCCTGTAAATATGAATATGAAGGATCCCTTTTTTCTCTTTCCTTCATTGTACTAGATTGGCTCCAAGGCGTTTGCTAGGAATGGCCACAAGATCCCAAAAGTTTTCATTTGATCCAACAATTGCAGTCTAATGCTCCAGCTTACCTAGGGTACTCTTGGCTCCATGATGATCTTCGATACAAAGGACGTTGGTATTTAAGTAAACAATCAAAAATTAAATCCACGATACTTTCTGAGCTTCATTCTACACCCACAATGGGGCACTTCGGGTTCACCAAAACCTATGATAGGGTCAAACATTCTTTTTTCTAGGATGGTATGAAACAAGACATTGGTAATTTTGTCATTGAATGTGATGTGTGTCAACGCAACAAGGGAGAAACAATCAAATCTCTAGGCACACTACAACCGCTTCTGACTCCACCTACTATTTGGAGAGATATCTCTATGGATTTTATTACAGGCTTACCCAAATTGAGAAATAAATCAATCATCATGGTGGTTGTTGATCTCCTTTCCAAGTATGCTAATTTTTGTGCTCTTCAACACCCATTTACAACATCCATAGCGGCTCAAATTTTCATGGATCAAGTATTCAAGCTTCATGACATGCCACACTCTATTGTTTCTGATCATGACCCAAATTTCACCATCAATTTTTGGCAAGAACTGTTCAAGCTACAAGGCACCCAATTGCATCTCAACACAACTTATCATCCCTAGACTGATGGTCAAATGGAATTTGTCAACAAGTGTTTGGAAACATATTTGAGGTGTTTTTCCTCAGAAAATCAAAATCAGTGGTCTCAATGGTTACCCCTATTTGAATGGTGGTACAACACCTCATACCATACAAATGCACACATGAATCCTTTTGAAGTGGTACATGGACATAAGCCACCTTCATTTCTCTCATACTTACTTGGTGTCTCTAAGGTCCAGGCAGTTTCCCAAACACTTATAGTTTGAGAGGCTAATCTCTATACCCTCAAAGAGAATTTGTTCATGGAACAAAATCACATGAAGCAACTACCAGACCAAGTTCACTTTGAACGTCAATTTGCATAAGGGGAATAAGTGTTTCTTCGACTGCAACCTTACTAGAAAAATTCCCTCAAGGTCGAGCATTGTCAGAAGATAGCGCCCAAATTTTATGGTCTTTATACCATTCTCAAGCATGTGGGACATGTGGCCTATCAATTATCTTTTACCAATCATTCGAAGCTACATCCTGTTTTTCATGTTTCATGCTTAAAGAAGGTGATTGGAACTAAGTGAAAAATTCAAGCCAACCCTCCCGAGTTAGTTGAAGAAGGATCCATTTGGCTACAAATAGAAGTCATTTTGGACCAATGTGAGCATCCTCTACATCAAAAAACCATCAAGGAAGTGTTAGTCCAGTGGAAAGATACAACTCCAACAGATGCCACTTGGGAACTAGCTACCATTCTGCAACAATTTCCACATCTCAAGCCTTGAGGACAAGGTTGTTTTTAAGGGGGAGGACATGTTAGGGTCCTAACCCACACATAGGTAGAACAATATATTCATATGTAATAAAGGTAAATATTAATAAGGCCTTGCAATAAAATTGAATAAGTCGAATTTAAGAAGACCTAATAGAAGCTTCTTCTTCTAGAAGGATCTTCCTCTGGATGCTTCTTTGATAGACATATTTAGTATAAATAGGAGTTGAGGGTATGAGAACTCTAGCTTGAATATTATTGTAATATATCTCTTCTTGACTGGAGGTTTCCCCCTGAAAGAGGCCCATGAACATTTCTCTCAAAATCAAAGTTCTATTTATGTTATTATTCTTATATCATTTCAGTGTTATTGTGGTGATTGTTCTGGTTATATTGTTGTTATTCTACCATTTCTATCATTTTATTTCTTTTCTGCATATATTTATATCTGGTATATTACAACATCTTAGAGGGTTAGTACCATAACTCACAGTGGTCCAAGGCATATTCCTACTACTCATCCCCTTCCTCCCAAAATGAAGTAATTTGAACCTCTGGAATTGCTCATGCATGATGTGTCCATGAAGTATTTGACTATAAGGAGGTGGTGTATTTGTCCTCTTCTTCCCAGAATGAAGTAATTTGGACCTCTAGAATTTCTCATGTAGGTTGTGTCCCTGAACTATTTGATTGTAAGGAGGTGGTCTCTTGGTGCGCCGAGAGATATATTTCAATCCAAGGAATTGTTCAAGTGTGGGACCACTCTGCTCTTTATTTTTCACCTCAGGTATTATGCAATATGTTCATATTATCGAAGCCAACATTGACCTTTAGAGGAGAATACTGCAAGGAGCTCCTAAAAAATCATGATAATCAATGTTGCATGCATGTTCAAGAGCTTGTCAATGCTTTCTGCATGTTTTTTCACTAGATGAACAAGACAAAATTGTATGCATGTTTTTTTTATTTTTTATCTCCTCTACCTATACTTATGACAAGTGTGTCCAATGCTACGGTGCAAAGAATTCAGTTCAATGTCTATGGATTAATATATATTACCCATTATTTTTATTATTGATTTACTATTAAAAAATTCCCTTGGAATCATGCTTGGTGCTTCTTTGTTGGATTTAACACCTTTTCTTGTTTGCATGGTTTGATAGTATCGTAATTCTTAGATATTGTATTGAATCAAGTAATTTGATCAAATATTAATCATTGAACAATTATATGACAATGCATTGTGTCGATCACACAGTCTTCCCTTTTGGCATCAATGTCACCAACATGACATACAAGAGAAGAAGAGAAGAGGATATCCCCTGCCCAAACCTAATCAAACAATTAAATCCATGCTAGAAAGAGAAAGTTAAGAACCTACATCTCATTGTCCAATCATGTGAACAGGCCATATCAATGAAAGAATAATTATTTAAAAATATGACCGAAATAGACTTAGCCAAAAGTACCAACGAGGTCCAAGACCTCTACTTAATCCTCAACTCCTTGTCCTTAACCAAGCAAGCCTTCACTGAAAAAGTTGATATTTTTAAGTAGTTGTCTTTAGAAAATTTTTATGGAATCCTTGAATATGGTGAAGATGACGTGGAAAACTAGCTAGTGGACTATTCGATAAAAAATGAAGAAATTGAACAGGCTTTGCGTAATCTTTCTATCGATCTAAGGGAACTAGAAAGTGATTTTTTCAACATAAAAATATGGCATGATATCATTGTGCCCCCCATGATAATATACATTGAAGAATGGATCCAAATGGCAATCGACAAGCTCACTGACGAAGGGAAGCAAGAAGTTGACATGATTCCAACAACTGCCGGCATGAGCAATATAAGGGCATCATCAAGTAAATAGAAGAGGGGGAGAGAGATACCATCATAGTAAGTCTATACTGATCACATCCTGTTTTATTTATCAATCCTGTTATTCTAACTCTTTAAATACAAATGTCTAACCAAAGACTGATAACTTCCAATTTCTTCTTTCCAGGTCTTCCTCTCTATCGTCCCCCACTTCTTCTTTCTACAATCATATTTCTTGTAATTATTTATTTTATGGTCTGTGAGAGCCCCAATCCAAGTCTATATGACAAACAGATTTAAATTTCGATGAATATGTAACTGAAATTATTATTTTTTGATAAATTTCAAAGAAAACTACTTCGGGAACAATATCGACGGTGCCTTGTAACCCTGTTTTTGGAATGCAAAGTTAGTTCTCTTTATGCACATCAATCATCTTCTTTTATTTTTATGTGCTCATAAATTTTTATGTTGAATTATGCTGGATGTCAAGAATTTTTTTATTATTTAATTTGAATGTTTAATGTGTGTGATTCGTGGTACTATTTTCCAGGAACCTTTATTTCAAAAAAGAAAAAAAACATTTTATATAATTTTGTATTACTTTAAAGTTATTACGATGGAAATTATCTAAGTCCCACATTTGAACTATGCACGCCCCAGGAGAAACATAAAGAGGAGTACCACATCTATAAAAATGTAGTAGGATTGAAATCCTCATTAGGTTGTCATTTCGGTCCTAACAGATTCAAGGGTCAACAGACTTGTAAATACATCTGGAAGAATATCCCTAGAAATAGAAACCTTCATTTTTTTTTATCATTTCGAAAAAAACAATCAACTGGATAGACATGATACAAATATACCAGTTGGTACTATACTAAACTGTCATAGGCATCTTACAAATATTTATGTTCTTACAAATATTTTAGTTGGATACGCATGTTACAAATATTCCCTCTTCCCGGATAGAAATTGTAAATCAACCTCTACAAACTGGCTGTTAAAAAAACAAGATTGTGTAGCAATAAAATAAATCAAATGCGGAAATAAAACAAAGAAGATACACAATCAATAGAGACACATATATACTTGGTTCACCCAGTGTGGGCTATGTCCACCATAGAAATTGCCAGGTCCTTCCTTTATTATTATCCTGCAAATGAAGAGATACAACCTACAACACACCCATTGCAACTTCATCTTCTTTATCTCACAGTCTCCTCTTTCAGAATACAATATTCACAATGATTCATAGCCATAATACATTTCCCTTATAAAAGAGGGTTTTCTTCTAAGGAAAAAAACCCTAATATAACTTCTATCGTTATATCTGTGACCTTATAATGAATGGTTCATATTTACAATGAAATTAAAATATACATTTACAATGAAAATTTTCCTTTTGGCTATTCGCCCCCAGTCCCCCCAGCTAGAGAGATACCTCGGGAACCTATAGGGGGGGTAACCCCCCCTACACTCCCCTGCATGGATGACTGTACATTCTTCTATGGTGTAAAGTCTTCATGGGGTAAAAACAGAATTGAAAACAAATATCTCTGAATCAGGAAGATAAGCAGGCTCCATAAGTAACAATATCCCACTTGGAGACTAATCTCAACAACTCCATCACTATTGTATCTATTGGACTATGAACCTTCTTGGACCTGGAAATTTTCTCATTTTCATCTTCATGCTTGAAGACCAATAGAAACGGAGAAAGAACTCAATTTCTCCCTGGTTACTCCCTTTGTTAACATGTCTGCAGGATTCTGGCTAGTGTGTATCTTTTCCAACTTCAAATGTCCATATTCCAATATGGATCATATGAAATGGTACCTCAGTTATATATGTTTAGTCCTTGAATGGAAGGCTAAGTTATTTGCAATATGAATGGAACTGTCACTGTCACGGTACAACCTATTATTCTCCTACTTCTTTCCAAATTCTTCCATAAACCTCTGTAACCAAATAATTTCTTTATTAGCCTCTGTAGTAGCAACATACTCTGCTTCTATTTTTGAAAGGAAAACAACCTTTCACAGTTTTGAAATCCAACTTATTATTGTTCCACCTATAATATAAACATACGATGTGGTGCTCGTCATGTTATTTTTATCACCTGCCATATATGAATCAACATATCACTGTAGAAAAGTGTATGAACCTCCAAAAAATAATGGATGAGTAGCAGTACCTCTCAAATACCTGAGAATCCACTTTATTGCCTCCCAGTGTTCTTTACCTATATTGTTTATATACCTACTCACAACTCCCACATCATGTACAATATCTAGTCTTGTGTAAACCATATCATACATCAAGTTGCCAATTGTTGATGAATAAGGGACCATGGACATGTATTCTATCTCCTCATGTGTCTTGGGACACATTTCCTTAGTTAATTTGAAATGGCTAGCCAAAGGTGTACTAACTGGTTTTTTATTCCGCATTCTAAACCTCTCCAACACCTTCTCTATGTACTCACCCTGAGACATTGTCAATTCGTGATTTTTCATGTCTCCTGTTATTCTCATACCAAGGATTTTCCATGTAGCACCCAAATCATTCATTACAAATGAATTATCTAATTTCTTCTTGAGCACATTTATATCCTTCATATTAGACCATGCAACAAGTATGTCATCTACATACAATAGCAATATAATATAGATTCCATTTTCTAGATTTTTAAAATAAACATAGTGATCAAAATGACATCTACTTTAACCTTGTTCTATCATAAACCTGTAAAACTTCAAATACCAATGCCTTGGAGATTTCTTTAGGCCATACAATCTATTCTTCAACTTGCATACAAAATTCTCCTTGCCTTTTACTTCATACCCCTGTGGCTGTTGCATATAAATATCTTTCTCCAAATCCCCATGGAGAAAAGTTATTTTTACATATAATTGTTCAAGATGAAAATCTTCTACTACCACAAGACTCAAAATAGTCATAATTGAAGTCATTTTAACAACAAGAAAAAATATTCATCAAAATCTATACCTTTCTTTTGTGAAAACCCCTTTACAACAAGTTTATCCTTGTACCACCACTTTCCTCCATATTCTTCCTTCAACTTGTAAACCCATTTATTCTGCAATGCTCTTTTTCCTACAGGAAATTGAACCAAGTCTCAAGTCTGGTTATTTACCAAGGAATCCGTTTCCTCTTTCATGCCTTCCTCCCACTTATTTTTGGTGTCTACCTCCATTGCCTCTTCATATCATTCTCGCTCACAAGAATACGTCAACACTAAATAATACAATGAAGGAAAGTATCATTCAAGAGGTCTACTTAACCTGGTAGATCTTCTAACAACACTTATAGGATTTTGAGTTACCCGTTGCTCATGTTGTTGTACATTTTGATTTTCTAGTTCCTTTGGAGTTTCTTTTTCAGTGATCCCATCAAGCACTATGTATTCTATTTTTTTTTCTTGTTTCTTTCCCCGCAACTGATCTTTGTACATGACCTTCTCATTGAATATGACATCTCTACTCCTAATGATTTTTTTATTTTTATAATCCCATAAGTGATAACCAAAATCATTAACATTGTATCCAATAAAGGTACACTTCTTGGATTTTTCCTCAAGATTTGTTCTATTTTCTTGATCAATATGGACAAATGATTCACATTCGAAAGTCTTCAAAAAATAATAGTTTACCATTTTACCTATCCATGCCTCCTATGGAATTCTACCATCCAAAGAGATTGAAGGTCCTTTGTTTATTAATTAAACAACAATATCTATAGAATATTCCCATAACTGTAAGGGAAAACCAACATACAATCTCATACTCCTTGCATGCTCCATGATTGTCTTGTTCATCCTTTCTGACACACCATTTTCTTGTGGTGTTCTTGGAACTGTCTTCTCTCTATGAATCCCATGGTATGAATAGTAATCATCAAACTCCTTTCTGCAATATTCACCTCCATTAAATGATATGAGGCACTTCAACCTTTTTCCTGTCTCATTCTCAACCAAATCTTTCCATTTCTTAAAAGTATCGAAAACATTATATTTTTGTCTAATGTAATAAACCAAAGTTTTTCTAGTTGCATCATCAATAAAAGTAACATAATAACGACAGCCACCAAGAGATGATACCTAAGTTGGTCCCCATACATATGTATGCAGAAGATCTAACCTTTCACTTTTCTTTTCTTTTTCGACTCTCATAAATATGACTCTCTTTTGTTTTCCATAAACACAATGCTCACAAAAGTTCAAATCAATTTATTTAAGATCTAGAAACAAATTTATTTTGTGAATTATTTGCATCCCTTTCTCACTCATGTGTCCAAGCCTATGATTCCATAGTGTTGTATCCAGTCTTGTAGAAGCTAAAGAGATAGACGAGTCATTATTACCAGTACATAAATATAGTTTACCTACCTTCTTTATGTTTGCTATCACCAATGATCCTTTGGTAACCTTCCACACCTTATCTATAAATATGGATACACAATCTTCACTTGCCAACTACCATGTTGAAATCAGACTTTTCTTAGATCTAGAACATGTATTAATGCTTTCAACAACCATTGGATTCCATTGCTTTTCTTTATTTTTACCTTTCCCATTCCAACAATTTTTCATGGTGCATCATCACCCAAATGAACCTATCCAAAATCACCTTGAACATAATCTAGAAAATGTTTCCTATGGGGTGTGGCATGAAATGAAGCCCATGAATATACCACGCAAGACTCAAAAATATTATCTATAGAAAGAATCAAAGCATATTTTAACATATCACCTATTACATTTTCTTCCTGATTTTTCTCCTGTTGTCTATCTCTTTGTTTCTTTGGAGCTCTACAGTCTTTCTTCAGATGTCCTTCCTTCCCACAATTCCAACACCCTATCTTTCTGATTCTAGATTTGGATCTTCCCTTCCTATAATTCACAGAGTTCCTTGATCCTTTTCCTCTATCCTTTTGTCTTCCCCTGTTCTCCATGTTCAACGCATTACGTGATGTCTCACTTGTGCTTTTCCATCACTTTTCCTCACTAAGGATAAAACCAACAACATCATCAAATTTTAACGTATCGGAACCAGAGAGAGAGTTACTTATAACAATGACCAAGTCATTCCAGATTTATGGAAATGACCACAATATTAGAAGAGTCTTGACCTCATCATCAAAGTCCACTTTTAAAGAACTTAGTTGATTAGTAACCATATTAAATTCATTTAAATGATCTGCAACATACCCACCTTCTGACATCTTCATATTAAATAATATCTTCACTAGAAATACCTTATTGGACGTTGATTCTTTTTCATATCTAATTTATCCAACACATCTATCATATCCTTTGTTGTCTTTTCTTTTGAAATATTGAAAGCTAATAACGTGAACAGGCTTAGTCGTATTGTTCCTAAAGCCTTTTTGTCAATAATCTCCCATTCTTTGTCCTCCATAGCCGTCGACTTCTTTGCTATTCTTCCCAATGGTAAGAATATATCCTTCTGATATAAATAATCTTACATCTGCATATTCCATATCTCATAGTTTTGGCTATTAAATTTCTCGACCCTAAACTTTCCATATTCCTCCATTGCTCCCACTCAAACCAGGAACCCTTTTTTTCCTGTGAGTTACCTTTCGCTCTAAAACTAGTTGTTAGAAAAATAGGATCACAGAGAAATAAAATAATACTGATACAAAAACAAAACACAAAAGATACACAATACAATAGAGACACAAATATATGTTGTTCACTTAGTGTGGGCTACGTCCACCAAAGAAATTAGCAGGTCCTTCCTTTATTATTATCCAACAAATGAAGGGATACAAACTACAACACAACTGATGTAACTTTCTCTTCTTTCTCTCACAATCTCCTCTCTCAGAATACAATATTCATAATGATGCATAGCTTCAATAAATTTCCCTCATAAAATAGGGTTTCTTTCTAGGAAAAAAAACCCTAACATAACTTCTATCGTTAGATATGCGACCTTATAATGAACAATCTAGATTTACAATGAAATTACATTATACATTTACAAGGAAATTTTTCCTTCGGGGGATTCTCCCCCAAACCCCCATTGGGAACGTTTCCCCTCGAACCCCCATCGGGGTCCCTCTTTCCCTTGAAACCCCCAGGCGGGGGGATATCCCCCCCAGACCCTGCAAGGGGGCTATCCCCCCTACACTCCCCCGCATGGATTAATGTACATTTTTTTGGGGTGTAAAGTATTCATCGGGTATAAACATAAGTGAAAAGAAATACCTTTGAATCAAGAAGATAATCAGGCTCCACAACCAACAACGAGATTGCTCCTCAAGGAAAACAATTTTAGGAAAAGGGCACCTTCCTCTATCTCAACACCTTCTTTTGATACAGTTTAAATTCACTTCAATGAGATGAAAAAGCATGAAAATAAACAATCATGTTAGGTGTATGTGTAAATATATAGAAAAAACTAGCAAACATAGAGGTTGCACAAGAAGATCAACGAATCTTTGACACTCACACATTTAAAAAAAAAATTATATCTGTTTCTTTTCCACTACATATAACTTTATTTATCCTAATACATATAGAGACAAACAAGACAGGTGATCTATTTAATATAATGAAATGGATGTTGATTACTTTGTCCATGGGAAAAATGAAAGAAGTGACTATGAAAATTTAAATGAATTTCATAAATACATTAAAGGGATAAAACCTACAAGGTAGGAATGAAAATTTCGAACATGGAAAGTCAGACTCCAAGAATATATCAAGTTACACATGATGGGGATATATGTTCTTTTTAGTAGCTATCTATTGTACTACTGGTAATAGGAAAAATTACAAAGTCTTATTAAGAAAATAAAAGAAAGATAGATTATTCAAAACACAGTATAGCTAGCATGAGAATACTTTAAAAAATAAATGGTTTCAATGCCATAATTTCTCTAGGAGATTATCTCTCTGGTGCCTTCTCTTTCTGAAATGAATGTGAGCCATCAATTAGTTTCCACTTTGCCATCTGGATGACCCTGACACTTTAGCTTCCCTCCTAAAGTTTTATTGACCTACCAATTTTAGAATTCCCCTTGCCATATTTAGCGATGGAACATATTTCTCACAAAGTGACTTTCTCACTAATTAATTGTTGACACGATATTAATATAGTATTATCATTAACTAATTCAGGAATTCGAGACTCTGGCTCTTCGGGGCTCCAGGCTTCAAGGGAACTGTGTCTTTTATGGAAGGAAAACTCTCAGAGTGACATTCTCCCGAAATCATGTAGCATCCTGACGTCTTATGGTTGGCGTGTCACGCAATGCCACATGTCATTTTTTTCATCCATACGACCTGTATTGCATATTGATTTTGACATTTCCTTGGTAGATTCCATTTATCTCTCATAATTCAGGCTTCTTGTTCTCCCACCATCCCCCCATACTTGTGAATTTATTCCCATTTCAACCTGAGAGGGACTACGCTGCCATGCAACAATTGATTTTATATGTTTTTCATGTTTTCATTTATTGTATATTATAACAATCTATGAAAGTGATATGACATTTAGCAATCAGGTTTCAATTATTTGAGGACCATTTTTGAAAAGAGGCCTTCTCTCAAATGATTATGTAATGTCCCTTTCCAAATAGGAGCTCCAGAGAGGAGGATTAATTGTCTAAACCGCCCCGTTACACTATATCTAGGGCCAAAGAGGGGTAAACAGGCTTACTAGAGGTCACTCCAGTCACAGGAGTTATATTCAGAAAGTGACATTGAGCTAAAAAGGGTTAAAGGCGCTTTTAATTCATTATGAGCTAAAAATAGAAGTCAACAATCAATTAGGGTTTTAGTAGTGATTTAGGGTTTTGGAAGTCAATAGTGAATTAGGGTTTCATCGTGATTTAGGGTTTTAGAAAGATATAAAGGAAGGGTTGATGACCTAATTCATCATTATGCAGATTATGACTTGTCGTTAAGGAGAAGAGGTGCATCTCAGGAGAGATAGTTCAGTGTATTCCAGGAGGAAGACACCAGTTAGATGATTTTGGTATTGAAAGACACACCCTAGTCACCGGGAAGATCATCCAGGTTTTCCATCATTTTCAATTGTTTCTGCAGTGCTCCCATATTCCGGGTATTATCTTTTCGTTGCTTATTTGTATTCGGTCTAAGATCCTTTTGTCTTTTGATCTAGCCAAGTGTTGTTATTTTATTCAGCCACAGTTGCTTATTTATATTCTGGCTAAGATCCAGTGTATGTTGATCTAGTCGAGTATTGTCAGTTATTCAGCCACATTCGGCCATTTTGTAATCCATAGAGATAACATAATACAAACTTTGCAATCCTTTTTCACTTTTATTATTTGTATGATCATTTATATGTTGTAAACCTTTGATCCTACACACACATTAGCAGTGTTTCCTAGACTATCCAAGTCAGGAACATTACAGTGGTATCAGAGCTTTAGTCCTGCCAGCCTGTGACTAAAAACAATGAGTGTAGTAGAAGATCTAGAGGGCCAGGAAAACGTAGGTGATGAATATGTCACTTACAACAGGCATCGGGAAATAATTCATAGGCCCGATTTTCCCCTTTTTCCTTCTAGCTCAGAGGAGGAGGAAGAGGCACATAGAGAAGTAGAGAGAAGGGAAGAGCGTGAGGTTGAGCGCGAGGTAGAAAGGATTCTAGGAGATAGATATGAGTGACCATAGGGCAGTGGCAAGGGCCCTGTAGATCCAAAGGAAGATTTCATGCGGGTTATCAATGGTATGTTAGCTAGTCAATGGACCATGTCTTAGTCCTTGGCACAGGCGGTTGATAGATTGGGTAGAGTGGGCACCCTAGATACATAAGTCCCACATGCAGGACAGGGGAACTCAGGAGCAGGCAGTAGACCCCAATCACCCTCTTGAACATACACCTCTGGGAGTAGTATTCCCACACCCTTGTTTCCCAATTTCTAGAGGGCACTCTCGATARCTGCACTGCCACCAATAGCACAGAGGCGACCCACTCATGCCGATGACATTGCAAAGTATAGGAGGGAGTACATAGCATTGGATCGTGACTTCCATCAGGACATGACCTTAGTGGAGTACTGTGGACTGAGACTCRGGAACCACCCCAGAGAGACACATAGGGGAGGACTACAAAAATAGTAGGGGCATAACCTCGATTTCATCCGAAAAGTTGGGAAACTCACCATCCCTTCTTTCGACAGATTGTCCAAATACACCACCAGATCTTGGGCAGATAAGCTAGAAACGTATTACAATCTTAACCAGATGACCGAGGTAGAGGCCATCAGTTTCGCGACCTTACACTTGGAGGGTGAGGCACACAAGTGGTGGTATCATGAACTAGTGACATTAGTTCACAGTCGCATCACCTCCTATAGGGATTTTATAGATAGTATCATGGACAGGTTTGACTGGAAGGATCCCGAGAGACACTTCAGGGATCTAGCCTAGTTGCGACAAATTGGTACAGCAGAGGAATTCATCAAAGAGTTTCAGTGGGTAGCCATGTTAGTGACAGATATATCAGAGCCCAAGCTGATCATAATATTCACAGAAGGACTCACAGAGACTTTGAGAGGATGGGTGAAGGCATAAAATCCTCCCACTTTGAAGGATGCCATACTTCGCACTCGAGATCTGGCAGACTTGGTGCCAAAGACTAAAAATTTCTCCAAATTGTTTCTGCCCCAGAGGGATCAAGACAGGAAGCCATTTCAGAGAGAATGGAAGGGAAAGGAGAAGCTAGATGATGAGACTAGGTGAGAGCTTATGAGGAAGAAGTTTTTCTTCAATTGTAGAGATCCTTGGGTCCCAAGCCATAGGTGCATGGGCAAAGGAGAGATTCATTATATTGAGGTAGCAGCAGACAGCATGGACAGTGATGAGGAGGAGAAGGACAATGGATCCACTAGTTCAGAGGAGGATTCAACACCAGCAGAAGAGAAACCTCATCGTAGACCACCAACACCGACATGAGACCATCCTCCAGTAGTCTCGCAACTGCCAGAATAGGATAATAGGAGGAAACCAGCAAAGGGACGTGTCATAGCGACCCTTTCTAGTGTTCCTAGGTATGATACCCTCCGTATTAGAGGGATTATTTAGGGGAAATGGGCAATCTCCCTGATAGATGGTGGGGCCACCCACAACTTCATCGACGCTTCACTAGTATCGAGACGGGCACTTCAGACAGAGGAGTTTGAGGGGTTTGATGTTGTTGTAGTAGATGGCCAGATAGTGGAGTGTCTAGAAAAAGTTCCAAACTTAGATATGAAGTTAGGCAACTACACAGTGAGAGACACATTTTATGTGGTTGACCTATCGGACACAGATGTGGTGTTAGGAGTTTACTGGATGATTACCTTGGGAAAAATCACTACCAACTACCAAACCTTGGAAATGGGATTCAAAGATCAGGATGGGAAGAAGGTTGTTCTAAGAGGTATGTCGACAAGAGCACCCAAGACAGTTTCATCCAAGAGGATGGAGAGAATATTTAGACATGGGGAGGCAGCATATGTCGTATAATGCTTGATCACTACTCATAAGGATTCATAAGGTCGAAAACAATACCATACATAGATCAAGAATTTATTGGGATGACATCAAGAGGTATTTGAGGCAATTCCACTAGGGATGCCATCTAACAGGGGGTTTGAGCACACCATTGAGTTGGAGGAGAGGGCCAAACCTATGATCACCCCCCCCTATCGTCATCCTAGGAGGTTCAAGAATGAGATAGAGAAGGAAATTAAGGAATTGTTGGTGATGGGACACATCAGACTGAGCAACAGCCCATTCACTTCTTCAGTTGTCTTAGTTCTGATGAAGGATGGTGCCATGAGTATGTGCATTGATTAATGAGCCTTGAACAAGAAAACCATCAAGAACTGGTACCCTATCCCACGCATTGACAAGTTCATGGATGAACTACATGGGGTAGTTTTCTTCTCAAAAATTGATCTACGCTCTGGATATCATCAGATTAGCATCCGAGAGTAGGACACAGATAAGACGATATTTCAATGTCATTTTGGACACTTCGAGTTCCTAGTTATGCCATTTGGGCTAACCAATGCACCCGCTACATTCCAATCTTGCATGAACCATATATTCACAAATTAGTTAAGGAAATCACTCTTGGTTTTCTTTGATGACATCTTGATCTATAGCCGGTCATGGCAAGCGCATATGAGGCACCTAGATGAGGTATTGAGAATCATGGAGGCACAATCATTATATGCCAAAGAGTCCAAGTGTGAGTTCGATATGGCAGAGTTGCTTTATTTAGGCCACATCATTAGTGCACAGGGGGTACAAGTGCACCAAGAGAAGATCAAGGCCATTCTGGTTTGGCCGACGCCCAAGAATGTGACAAAATTGAGGAGCTTCTTCGGGCTGTGAAGCTATTATAGGTGGTCCATTCATGGTTTTTCTCAGCTGGGAGCACCACTGACAGATCTTACCAAGCATGGGGCCTTCATATGGATCGAGAAATCACAACAAGCCTTTGATCACATGAAGGAATTCATGGGCACTTGTCCAGTGTTGGCACTACCAGACTTCACCTTGTCATCTGTACTAGAGTGTGACGCATCCGGTGAAGGGATCAGGGCAGTTTTGATGTAGGGAGGACACCCCATTGTATTCGAGAGATGAAAGCTTAGTCAACCCGAGAGTTTGTACTCCATTTATGACAAGGAAATGTTGGCAATTATGCATGCCTTGACCAAGTTCAGACAATATTTGGTGGGCAACAAATTCGTGGTCAAGACCGATCACAATAGTTTGAAGTATTTCCTTGAGCAGAAGGACCTCAATGAGCACTAACAGATATGGGTGACGATGGTACAGGCATTCGAGATATCATACAAACTTGACATAGAGTATAATCCATAGAGATATCATAATACAAACTTTGCAATCCTTTGTCGCGTTTATTATTTGTATGATCATTTATATGTTGTAAACCTTTGATCCTACACACACATTAGCAGTGTTTCCTAGACTAGGCAAGTCAGGAACATTACAGATTCATAAGCCTACTACTAGTGTTTAATAATGGTTGAATTCTTATATACGGTTTTTCCTTATCGTGTAACCTTTAATTTACCTCCACTGATTTTGTAATTTAGTGTTTATAATAATTATGTGCAAAATGTGGTAATATGGGATAAACATGGAATCATCATTTTTTTTAAATGTTCAGATTGATTTATTTTTTTGTTTTTATAAGTTTTTGATTTGTTTTTTTATATCTTTTCAGAGTGTTTTTGTTTATTTATTATATTATAATAATTTTATATATGAAAATGATATTATAAATTATTTACAAAAACAATTATCAATTTTAATTTTAAAATATAATATATGGAATATAATTAACATAAGTTCATTTAAACATTGTGAGGAGAAGAAAAAAATTAACAAATATAAAAATAAATATGTGTTATAGTACAAAGAACCTACACGTTTTGATCCCCTGGGGATCATCATCGGGAGCACTAGAGAGAGAAAATAATAGGCTCAATGTCTGGACCCTAAAAACCTGCTTGGTGAGAGGTGGGATAGATATTTTTTAATAATAATATCCCAAGTCCAAGCAACGGTAAAAAAACAATTAGTGGTGTCTTAAGGAAACTGAAAACGGTCTCCAACTTTCTCTCAACTTCCATTCATCATCCCTCTTCAAATTATTAGGGTTCAACTCAATTTCTAAAGCCTTCATTTAATTTTCGTCTCCGATAGTTATCCACTTTGGCCACAACTTTAGCGTCCTCTAAACACACATGGTGACTAGATGTCCAAGCAAGAATCTTCAACGACTGCTGGTTTTTGGACTCTATTCAACTTTACTTTAGCACCATGCTCCAAATGTTACCTTCATTGATCTTCATGTCTCTCTAATGTAGACTTTTCCAAAGGAGGAAGGAATAGTGTAACCCCCTTTATGCATACTGGGGTTGAGTTGATCCTTTGCAGAGTCTACCATATTCCTTATAGTGTTGATGGGGGAGAAAGCCATGTAAATTTGACCTTTCCTAAGGATCCTAGCTAGCTTCTGACATAGACCTTTTATGTAAGGTAGAAGAAACATTTTCCTCTCTTGACGTGCACTTTGTTATCCCCCATAAGATCCTCTTGCCTTAGCTATAGCTTCCTCAATCTAGTTAGTTGTGTACACATTCATTTTAAATGCTTGTGCTAAGTGATTTAGTTCTAGCTTCACATCTTATTTATCATAAATGCATAAGGCATAGGTCACTAAGGTGTTAAGAACTTGAAGCTTCTTGAAATGAAAATTGTGTGAATCTACATGTAATTATCTATCAATGTGCGTAGGTTTCCTACAAACCTTGTGTGAAAATGATCCATTTCCTTTCTTGGTGATGCAAACATCCAAAAATGGAATGCTTTTAACCTTTTTTATTTCCATTGTGAACTTAATGTTCACATATTGATTTTTTAAATGATTGGAGAACATGTCCAACCTATTCCTCCCATAAGGCCAAAGGAAATTCTTGTCCTTGAGGTATCTCCTCCAACCATTAGATTTTAGGGGGAAAGAGTCAAGATCTCACATTTCAAAGTATTCCATATAAAGGTTTGCGACCACGGGTGACAACGAGGACCCCATAGCCACACCTTCATTTTTCTCATAAAACACCCTCGAAAGGTAAAGAAAGTTGATTTTAGACAAACTTTCAACAGCATTGGCATCTCCTTATGCGTTATCTCTTAAATTTCCTTGATGGCATCTTCCATAGGTATCTTGGTATAAAGTCATATCACATTGAAACTCACCATCAAATCATTATCTTCTACCTTCTAATGCTTGATATCATCCACCCAGTGTGTTGATTCCTTGAAAAATGAGCATGATAAGATGACCAAGGGTTTCAACTTGTTGGCCAAGAGTGTTTTCAAGAGATATGTGAGAGATCCAATCTTGTTTACAATAACACAAAGGGGGATGTTTTCCTTATGGATTTTAGGTAATCGATAAATCTGTAGTAAATAGTAATAAAGTCTAAAAACATTTAGTTAACCCGATACAAATATTTTTAAAGATTTTCTTTCTTTTGAGTTCAAACATTTTATTTATATACTATTTAATTTCCTTAATACATGAAATTTTTTTTACACATTATTTATTCACACATTAAAGAAATTAATGTATTAAGGAAATTAAGGAAATTCAAATATTATTCAAATATTTGAATAGTATTTAATTTCTTGTATTAAGGAAATTAAATATTATATAAATAAGGAAAGGTCTCCCTGCATACTATTCAATATATGCAAGGGATTATGGTTTCATGCACAAATTCTAGTTTTCCCAAAACCACGATCCTAAGTTAAAAATCAGATCTCAATCCTTCTCAATGTCGATCGCAATAATGAAAAATTATTTTGCACAAGGATGAATGAAATCTTGTTATCACATAATATGAATCCAGTAGCAAATATCTAATTGTTAAGATATGTTAATTTTCCCCAAAAACCATTAAAGCAACCGACCAAACTCATGAATATGTAATATTCTTCCTCTTCATTAACTTCTTATCCCATAGGAATTACAAGAGAAGGGACTTCCTCAACTATAAGAAATGAATAAGAAGGAGTAGAGCCGCTCTGAACAACATCCAAAAAAAGGCTCTTAACAACACCCCAAAAAAGGCACCAGACTGCAAAAAAAACTGAAACTAACTTCGACACGGAAATGGAAAGAACAACTCCACGACCTAGGGTACCAACAAAAGTGATTGAGGCCACCGCCATGACTAACAATGAAGCAGGACTTGAGGGCACGAGAGTCGCCCCGCTTAGGAGCGAAAGGCGGCAAGGCTTACGCCCTATCAACCGCAGAGATAAGATGGAGTGACTTCATAATTTCATTATATAATGAAAAGAAATTTTAAGCAAAAGCTTCCTAACATAATAGTTTTGTTTTTATAAATATAAAATATATTTATAATTTGCTTACTATAATATTTTTTCATGAGAAAAAACATAAACATTGAATGTTGTTTATCTAATTTCAACTTCTAAGGAGATATGCTACTTTTTTTTCTTTGTTTTTATAAGAATAATTAATATATATTTAAACCATGGTCGGGGCTTGATAAGAGACGTTCATGTAACATGTTGCATTTAAATATGAAAATAAAATAAAAAATTAATATATATATATATATATATATTTTAATATATTGAAAAATATTTTAATATATTAAAAACTATATACTGGTTTGAATTTGTTATGTTTGCATTTTTCCTAACTTCAATTAATAGATTATTAAAACTTATATAGCTTAACAACATTAAATTTATTTTAAATTTTAATTTTTTTATTTAAAATTGTTATTGAAATAATTTTATTTATTACTAATCTAGATTTGTTAATTTGGTATCTATTAAGTTTAGAGAGGGATCAAATCTAGAGTACAAACTTTTAACATTTCTTAAAGTTTTGCACTCTAAAAAAGGTTTGCACCTAAATTTGATCCCTTGTAAACTTATAGATTCAAATTTTAATAGATCTATGATAGTTGTTATTAATTCAAAGAATGTATATATATAAAGATGACTTAAATTTTTATTATTTATTATTATTTTTTTAATTTTAAATTATCATTTTAATGTGCTATGTTGCATGAACATATCCCCTTATTATTTATTAATATTTTTTAATTTTTAAGTAATATTTTAATGTGTTATGTTGCATGAACATATTCCCTTAAAAAAAAATAACATATATTTTTATTATTTATTATTATTATTAATTAATATTTTAATGTGTTATGTTTCATGAACATAATTATTTATTATTATTTATAAATTTTTATTATTATTATAATATTTTTTTAAGTTATAAAATGTTTCTAGCGGAATTAATATATATATATATATATTTAAGACTTTTAAATAAAATATAATTTTTTAAATTAGACGTGGTACATATTTTATTCCTACGTTATATAGAGACAAATATAACTTTTTAAAGGTCATGGATTACAATATAACCATTAATGTTTTTTGATAAAATAGAAATATACAAATTAGTAGATGGGCATGCAATTATATTTATGGTTTTTTATTTAGAGTGAGATATAATTAAAAAATTAAAAAATAGGCATTATTTGTATTTAACAATCAAGTTAATTAAAAATAAACATACAAACTATATATTATATCATTTTTTCATAATTAAGTTATTTGTTATAAACTAATAGATATAATTGTTCTATTGAAATATTGATTTTGTAAATGATTATGAGTTTGTTTCAATTGTAGATTTATAACTTTAACTCTAAACTTCGTCATGTACAAAAGTTCTATAGAAAAGAATATTTTTTAACAAAAACAATTGATCTTTAACAAAAATAAATTCATTTTTTTCTAAAAGATTTGAATAATGAATTAAATATCCTAAGTCAAGACAATATTGATGACCAATATCATAATTTTATGATAACCATGTCTACTTCTATTAACAATTTCTCTATCTAGTTGTCGCTTAAAATGGAAAATAGAATGACAAACCATATGATAAGGAATGGAAGATTGTTATAAAATCCATTGGGGATGCTTCTAACTAGGTCCTAAAATCAAACAAGATAAACATATATAGCTCTAACTAAAAGAAGAAAAAAAGGTACCATATAAGGGTAGGTGCAAGATAATCATTTTCTCTCATGATGCCTTAGTGGAAATGCAAACATGGAAAAACAAAAATATAATAACTTGGAGGGATGATTTGAGGTACTTTGACAATGAATTTCATTATGGTGTAGACAGATGAAATGTAGGAAATTGGATAAGATTTTCGAACAAAAAATATTATTTAGAGAATTTATAGATGACTATGTCAAATTTGAGTTTTTTGAACACCAGTATGTTATTTTCATCCAAAATATAATGCATAGTCTTCTATTAGTGCAGGTGTTCAGTACCTTCATGATGGAATTACCTTTGAAAAATTGTAGAATTGTGGGGAATACATTGTTCTAGTGCAATGATATTTTTTTAAAATTTATAACGTTAATTTTATATAATTTTCAAATTATGAAAATCTTTGTATCCTTGAAATTACAAGGTATTTCTTTAATGCCAGATATCGGGTTATTAACATTATCAAAGAATTTTTATTTTTGTTCTAGATTGTATATCTCAGTCGATACTAGTGCTAGTTCAATCAACGATGGATTTTGGCAAGATATGCAAAAACAATGTAAAAAATAGATTCATTTAGAGTTATTAATAAAAGTTGAGGTTTTAATGCATTTGTAGACAACACCTCCAATTTTTTTTGTTGTAAACATAAATCCGAGGCATCCAAATCAACAAACACATATGTCATAGGTGTGGGTACAATGCCAAAAAAATTGAAATGGAAATAACATGCATCCATTTCTTTGACTAAGTATTCATAAGGCCAAATAAATCTTGTAGACATCCACGTATAATATAACAAACAGATGATCTAGGACCTAAAGGAATATTATCGTCTTTTGGAGCAAAGAAAGACACTTTTGGAGTGAAGGAAAGGAAGGAGGAGGAAAGGGATTTTGGTTTTTTCCAAGCTGTCGTTCTATCCATTTGGTGAAGTAATTGGTGGCAGTCAAGATCCATCTATGTTGACCACTCAAAGGAGGATGAATTTCCCCAATAAAGTATAGGCCCCACTGCTAAAAAGGTCTTGAAGTTGCTACAACCTTCAATGGAAGAGACTTGAGTTGTTGCTTCCCAGAGAATTTCTGACATTTGATGCAAGCCCTGATTTTTGCACAAGCATCAATGAATAGAGTAGGACAAAAGTACACAAATCTGAGAATCTTGTAGGTTGTGGTTCTCCAGAAATGATGTCCCCCACACAGGATGTCATGAAAATCAAACATAATCTTTTGGGCCTCCTGTGGGCTTAGACATCTCAACAACACTCCTAGAGGATCTTTCTAATATAAAATTTGATCAATGAGGAAATATCTAATTTCTTTTAGATTTAACGCTCTTGCCTTGATTTTCTCCATTCCATCTGGAGGTCACAACCTTTGCAGAAAATTTATAATATCTTTGTACCAAGCACATTCTGCCAGTGGGGGGCTGTCTTAAGGGCTTTTATCAGGCACTTTAGCCTGCTAATTTTCTGAGCACATGTTGATGAAGTAAACCTCCAAATATTTACAATTAGATTCATCCAATATCTTGGCTAAACCTTGAACTTTGACTAGCTTGGTGGTTTTTATCTCTAGCTCGAATTCAAGGATTTTGGCAATGCACTTGCTCATTCTTCCATCTAAGTCAAGTTGAATGAGAATATCCTTTACAGAAGTATAATGAACATATGCAATGATTTTTTAATGTAGAACATAAACTCTGAAATCTTTGAGGGATTTTACCAAAGCATAGGCCTTCTTCTCCATGATGTCATATTTGACTTTTGCATCTCTTAGTGCTCTGCTAAAAAACGAAATAGGCTACTCTAGTCCTGCATCATTATTTTGTATTAAAACAACCGCCACTATGCCAAATGAAGTAAAGGAAAAAAACAAAAAATCCTTGGAATAATTAGGACTGATTAGCATAGGCTCTTAAGTCAGTGCCTTCTTGATTTAGTTGAAGGACTCTCTAGGATCAACATTCCATTTCACTTCATTCCCCTTCTTGAGCATGGTTGTGATGTGCTTCACAAATTCAACAAAATTTGAAACAAACCTTCATAGAAAATTGATTTTTCCCAGGAAGGACTGAACTTCTTTCTTAGATCTCAGAAGTGATAAGGCTTGAATAGCTTATACCCTACTTTAATCAATCCTAACCCCCTCAGCCGATACAATGTGTCCCAACAATTTTCCTTCCTGCATGGAAAATAAAGACATCTTGGGATTTAGAAAGAGACCAAAACTTCTTCATTTCGAGAAGACCTTTCATAGATGTTGACAATGTTCTTTGTCAAATTTAGAGAAAACTATTATGTCGTCCAGATAGATGACCATAAATTTGTCTCTTTCTCCAATGAAGGTGATGTCCATGGCTCGTTGGAAGGTTTCTCCTGCGTTCATCAATCCAAAGGGCATTTTGGAATACATGAATGTGCCCCAAGGAGTGGTGAAGGCTATTTTTTATTTGTCTTCAGGCAGGACAAAGATCTGTTTGTAGCTAGAAAATCCATCAAGCATGGAGATCCTGGATGCACCTATCACCCTCTTCAATATATGTTCCATCTTTGGAAACAGATAATTGTCCTTCTTAGAGCTTATGTTCAGATTCCTGAAATCAATAGAGAGCCTTATTTCTCCACTCGTTTTCCTTACTGGAACCAAGTTGGCCACCCATTCAGAATATCTGAAAGGGACAATTATTTGGGTGTGCAATAACTTCTTTACCTCTTTCTCCATAATAGGTGGCAACATAGGATTTATCTGTCTTAATTTTTTCCTGAATGGTTTGTCCTCCTCCTTCAGTGGGATCTTATGCTCAATGATACTCATGTCCTATGTTATGAGGTATTCATAGGTTCAGGCAAACACATCAGAAAACTCTCTTAATAGCTTAGCATACTCGATCCTTTTCTCCCTTGACATGTTGCTTGACATCTTGACAAATCTGGAATCTTTCTATGTACCAATGTTGCATTCTGCTACATTGACATCATTAGCCGATACATTAACTTTCACTACCACATCGTTTTTGTCAAATAGTCTTTCCAACGCAACTAGTCCCTTCGGAAAGTGATTGCTAGGCAACTGAACAATATGGTGATTAGTGATTTTGTTCAGGAAAACATCAACATGAGGATTTCTTTCTGAATCTTAATCTTGATCAATATGTAGAGTAGAAAACTCATAAACAGTATCAAGGAATCTTTTGATCTCAAGATCATCCCCAAATACTTTCCAATGCTTGAAATTATCAGGTATGGAGGATTTGTAATTTACTTATACATCATACCTGAGATTTGGTGGCAAAGGGACCCTGAAATTTCTTTCTGAAATAGCCAGAGAATCAACCATGATGTTTTCTTCTCTTGGAATGAATGAAATGTTGAAATCTAGGAAAAAATTGTCAATGAAGTCCCACACATCATTTCTATCACTTCTTAACCTAGGGTTCTTAGCTTGATACAGATTTATGACTTGATGGAAAATTAACTCAGCATCCCCAAATACTAATATCTCTTCAACTCCCATGTCCTTTGTAGCCCTTAAACCCAAAACAAGAGATTCATATTCTAGCGCATTATTGGTAGTTTCAAATTCTAACTTGTAGGATAGAGCTATAGTATCTTGAGCAGGCGAAACAAGAACCACTTCAGCACCAACACCATCCTTAGAAGAGGCTCCATCGAAGAAAATTTTCCACGCAAAGGTGATATGAGGGGAACCTTCACAAAAAGAAATAGGCCACTTTTTTATTTCCAGAGGAGGCTTAGGAGCGTCGGTGAGTTGTAGCAAGCTAGATCCCAAATCTGTGTTAAGAAAAAATATAGGATGGTTCGTGGGGTTTTATTCATCACTAATAATGTAGGCCAACTGAGCTTTCGTGTAAAGTATCCTGTGTTTACCCCCAAATACTAGAATGGTAGCATAGGTGAGGTCCATCTGCAAGGTTGCCCCTAGTATTTTTATCCAAGATCTAGATAGAAGCATATCAAACTTAGGGGGAACATCAACTACCATGATGTCCATGATCACGCATTTCATTGGTAGTTGGAACAAAGATATGACCAAGTATTTGATAATGCCAAGGCACTTGACCTTTCTGGATTCAAAAGAATACAGGTCATGGTGGGATTTTGTAATCTCCAGACCGATCTCTTCGATGACAATTTTAGGCATAAGATTGTGAGATGCCCCTAAATCCATCAAACAGTTGTGCAACACCTTGTCATGTATTTTCAATGAAGTGTATAAGGGAGGGGAAGAATCATATCTATATTCTACCAAAGGTCCTAATATGACAATTGTCTTTTCATATTGCAAATTGAATGAGTTTGTGGGATGAGACATAGGTTCAGACTACAATATCTTAGAGAGGTTTCTTTTGAAATCTTCATTCTTGACTAGTTCCAAAAGGGCTACAGGGATTCTATGTTTTTGGATTTCGTGGTAAAAATTGAAAAATGGAAAGGGCTTCAGAATATCCTTCACTTCCGAGATGAGATGTTTAATTAATGGAGAGGGTGCTTGCGCTTTCTTACGTCTGTTGTTGTCAGTGACATATTTAGTAGGATTGTATGCTCCAATAGGCTTTTTAGGAACATCAGGATTTCCTTATTTCTTCTTGGACCTCAGATTATATCTATTTGGGCTATAGTTGGCCTTATCTCCCTTAATCAACTCATTAAGCTTGTTTTCCATGAGAGATTCCTCATATACAGATTGAGTCAAATGAGGAAAGGAGGATGTGTCTCCAAGATAATGGATTTTAGGATCAAATCCCTCATCCTCACCTTCATCATCTATAAGAATATTATTTTGGAGAGGGGTCTGGATGTTCTGATCATTTCTATCTCTTTTCTTCTTCTCTCATGGAATAATTTGAGGATCGTTGTTAGGTCTCCTGAAGTTACCTCTATTATCAACATTTTGTGGATTTCTATAGTTGTTCCTTCCTTCAAGCTTCAACTTCTCCATCTCAGCACACGTAGATTTTATTAACATAGTAAGTTCATCAACTTGAATATGGGAAGTATAGGAACCAAAGGTTGAGACTTCAGAACTCCCTCTTATTATGTCTTTGTCATCCTTTCTCCTAAGTTTATCAACTGCAAATATATTAGAATCTACTTCAAGGGATGAATCTTGCATATGATCCAATCAAGTATCTCTTCTTTCTCTTATTAGGAGATAGAAGTCATGATCGAAAGTGCTAGAATAAGCAATATTTGTAGAGGTTTATGTAGACTTGAATTTAATGGGAATTTTATTATACATTTTATTAAACCTCTTGGAGAAATTGGACACAGATTCTCCTTCCTCTTTCTTTAGATCCCAAACTCTGTAATATAGTACAAGAGATCCTTCTTGTCTCGCAAGTCCTTTAAGAAGACTTCATCTAAGGCTTTAATTCCACCAATATATATAGGGTGCAAGGCCCTAAACCACTTCCTCGCTTCACCATTGAGGCTGTGAACAAAAATCTTCATCCATACATATTCATTCTCTATGAAATGATTATTTGTAAAACTATATAAGGATTCAAGATGTGCTTCTGTAGTTATGTCTCCCTCACCCGTGAACTTAGGTAACTACTTAAGGTAGCCATTCAAAAGATGAGGAAAAACAAGAGGGGCATACCTAGAAGCTATTATAGCTTCCATTATGGTTCTAGGGGGATTTTATCCCACCATTGGAGTGAGAACATTAGGATAAGCTGGTGGAGATGGAGTTTGAATAGGTGACACTAGAAATGTACCTCTGGGGAAGAAGGTAGCAGAGCTGGTAGGAAAAGAGGCTTCTCCTACAATGAATCTGATAGGGTAAGGGATAGTAAAGCCTGGAGTGGGAAAATGTAATAAGGTGTTGGGTATAAGATAGGGAAAAACTTAAAGGGGGATTTTTCTCCTTCCAAACCAAGGCCAGGGGAGGAGAAAACGATAGGAAAAATATCAAAATTTAAGGCTCTGGACACTGCAACATAAGATATAATAGGAGTATGAGAAGAAGTTAATGTATTTTTAGAGAGAGGATGATGGAAATTACCAGAATCACCTGGTTCAAGAGTTGAAGTACCTTCTTGAGGGTTATTTCCTTTTCTGATAATTTTCTCTGGGTCATCTTTAAGCGTGGCTAGAGGCATTTGTGGGTGATAACTTGTGTGTTTGCCTTTCATAGCCAGTTGAAACAGTGGATTCACCGGAAAGTGGAGTCACGAGACGATGGAGTTACCAGGTGCAAGTCACAATCTTCAATGGTACTGAGTTATGATGCACCTTCAGAATCAATAATCTTTGTTGTTCTATCCCAAGGAAAATATTCAATTCATCCCCGACAATGACACCAGAAATGTTAGCACTAGAAGTCACCTCCAGAATGCGTCAAAGGTAACCTAGTACCCATCAAATTTTTATGTCATAGGTTGGTTTTTAAAGAGGTCAAATGGGCGCATAATCAATATGATATCACTTTAACTCACAAATACGGACCAAGCAATGCATGAGCAAGTGAGGTCTTAACTTAACTTCAATTAGTAAGTTGTAGTAAAGGGTGAATATGAGGAAGAACTGGTGAGGAAATGTAGAGGTATCCTATGGACATCGGGTCTTCCAATAACCTAATGAGGAAAATCTTCAAATACAAGATCCTCTTGAACCCAAAACTTCAGGAAAATAAAAATTTCATAACAATATTGCAATCCAACATACATTACAATACAGTCACAACAACTCGATTGGATCACCCATTCCCGAGTCTTCAATATCAAAAGAAAAAGAGATGATAAGAAAGTTGACTATCATTAAAGAATAAGTCTCAAATGGAAAAACATAACTAGAGAACCAGAGGCTTCATTAAAACTTTACAATACGGGCTTAGCTCCACCATCGACCTTAACAAAATATCAAAACTAAGTATTTATTCTTAGAATAGTTGCCACCACCAGGAGTGTGACCTGGACACTACAACCAAAGCTTTGTGTCTCCATTTTCTTCTATCTGTCTTTGCATGTAATATTTTGCCAGACGCGAGCTTAGATTAGTATGGGATTTGCAGGAAAATATGCTAACAGGGGCACTTTGGGCTGGCATTCGGCCTCTACAACCAGTCTTTCCATGATTTCCATTTATTTAGTAAAATGAGGTTTCAACAACCTTCCCCATTTCCATTAACTACTTTCATTGGGATCGGGATGGAGCACACCCATGAATGTTTCCGATGATCTTCACGATGTCTTCCAATCGATCTTGGTGCCTCAAAACCATGCAGATCCTTTCCTGAGGCCATCGCAGGTGCTTTCAGCCCTTTGGTGCAACCCCCTCCATCGTTCCATGCGACCTTGGGCCACGACCTGGGGCTCCCTTGTGAAATTTTGGGATTTTGCATTTCAGGATTTTTCACTCTATTCAATATCAAAAATCATGCTACTCAATCTTGTAAAATGGCCTATCCAGATCAAAGATCAAGCTCACTTTTAATTTGACAGCCAGGATCAGTTCCTCGAACAACTTCAATCGCTCTTCGCTTAATAGGTGCTCACTTTTATTTATGGCCCTACATTTCTTGCGACTCTGGGCTGTGATCGTGGGTCTAATTCCCAGGCACTTCATGATTTCACATTTCACGAGTTCACGTTGTGTTCCACGCGTCCCTTTGCATCGAATGACCCAAATAGATATCGACATTTCGGGACCTCGGGCCATCAAGATTTTGGGACTCGGGCTATCGGTACCTCTCTCACTTCATTTTTCCCGAAATGACTTCCTCCGAGTTTAGATCTGGTGCCATGTGTCATGTTGGATCGGGTGACTCTTGTTGATTTTATATCTTCGGGGTTTGGATCTTTCAAACATACTTCAAAAATGTTTCAAGCTCCCAATTCTTCTGATTATTATTTGTTTCTAATCTCTGAACCTTGAATTTCCCCGCCAAACCAAACTTCCTCGTTCTCTTGATTCAGGCCGATAACAGACCATTTTAAGTGTTGTGCTTGTGCTTATGGCTGCAACCTATGTAAATGAATACATGGATGACTAACTGAGGGATCAGGAAGACAAAAGGATCAATGACGGAGGTAAATAGAAAGAAGTGATCGATCATAGAGAAAGTAGAAAGGATTAGGTTCGACACCTCTTAGGAAAGAAAAAAGAAGAAAAACTATAAGATGAAATGAAAAACCCTACGATTGGGTCTGTAAAAGGCGGAAAGATAGATAAAAATACAGACTTAGGAAAAAACCCCAAATTAACAAGGCTCTGACAAGTTTATGTGATCACACATACTTCACCTTTTCTCACCTTCTCCCCTTTTTACTTTCTTTCCCAACACCTAAATTCCCCACTACATCCCTTCTCAACCTCCTTCCCATTGAAACATTATCGCATATACTGTTAGATGGTTGGATTAGGTTGATGGACAGATGGTATGGATTGTTGGTTTTCATTGATGTCAACTCTTGGAGAATGATATTGTAGATTGATGTCAACACTTGGAGAACTTCGATAGAAAATTTTGGTAGCACAAAGGCATGCGTAAGGGTCCTCGGTCTATTTTAGGTATAAATGAATGAATATCAGTGAATTTACAAGTAATATTTTTCTAGATGGATAGTATATGTCATGCCATTTCCAATGACATGTGTAATCTCACATAACACCTCACGGTTGTTCGACAACACAGGTATTCCAACAGAGGACGAACACCTTCAGTAACCACTCACATAACCAGATCAAAGATCAACACACCGATGTTTTCACATGGTAAAACCCCTACGGGGAAACATCCATGGCCCCAACCAATGCAGCCACTTGGAGTAGTTTATTAATGCAAAGAAAAAGATTACAGAGAGATTTTACAAGAGAGTTTCTCACAATCGATCATTGGAAAATGACCCTCCATGCTCTTTAAATAGAGATCATGGACCAATCGAGTGTTAATCCATGGATCAATGGCCATTAATATCGAGGAGAGTATGAACTGTCGGATCACTCTATGTCGGGAACATATCGTGACCGTTGGATTTCCTAACTACAAATGCATACTAATGCATACTAAAGAAACACACTTTTACCTAATGACATATTAGACCAAGTAGATCTTAAC
>ML780407.1:769075-787080 GCA_009831015.1 Picea engelmannii
TGATGTTGAACTGGGTCTTTGGCGAGCTTGATGGCACTTTGATTGTCACACCAAAGTCTGGTCGGATGCTGGTGCTGGAATCCAAACTCTGAAAGGATCTGTCGAAGCCACAGAGCTTCCTGACTTGCATTTACCACTGCTCGGTACTCTTCTTCTACTGAAGAAAGTGCAATAGCCTGTTGTTTCTTACAGGCCCAAGTGACAGGTCCTGAACCAAGGCTGAAAACATAACCTACAGTAGACTTCCGATCATTCGGGTCGCCAGCCCAATCTGAATCAGTGAAACCAACCAATAAGGGAGTCCCCCCTGAACTGTAATGTATCCCAAACTGAATAGTACCACGAACATAGCAAAGTATCCTTTTAGCGTCTTTCCAATGGATTTCATGAGGTGTTTGCATATATCAGGCAACAAGACCACTTGGAGCAGTTTATTAATGCAAAGAAAAAGATTACAGAGAGATTTTACAAGAGAGTTTCTCACAATCGATCATCGGAAAATGACCCTCCATGCTCTTTAAATAGAGATCATGGACCAATCAGGTGTTAAGCCACGAATCAATGGCCATGAAGATCGAGGAGAGTATGAACCATCGGATCACTCAATGTCAGGAACATATCGTGACCATTGGATTTCCTAACTACAAATGCATACTAATGCATACTAAAGAAACACACTTTTACCTAACGACATATTAGACCAAGTAGATCTTAACTAAATCCTAAGTGTCTAAATATCCTAACAACGGTTAGTGAGTTATGGCCATATGAAGTTGGAGAACCCTCATGAGTTATCTAGAAGCCCCTAGACCATCAAAGAATTCAATCTTAGAAGAAGTGTACTAGTCAAATTGATGGTAACTAAGAGTTGATCGTGGGTATAGTTGTTACATTAAGAAAATAATTAAAACTAAATTAGTTGCAGCAAGAAGTTGTGAGTTTTGTAATTATGGTAAACTAGTTGTGATGAGAAGACTGAATAGTCAAAGTGGTTAACCAAGAAATAAATTAAATAATAAAGTGGTTGCAACAATGAGTTAGCTAAGGGAAAATAAGTTATGAATTGACTAATTATAGAAAAGTTATTTGCAATAAGAATTTGTGAGTAAAGATAAATTATTTAAATAATAAAGTAGCCAAAGTGGTTGGAAAGAGAAATTATTTAAATAATAAAGTGGTTGCAACAACAAGTGGTGAGTTTACAATTTATGGATAAGTCAGAGTGGTTGCAAAAAAAATAAAATTAAATAGTAAACTTACTTGCAACTATAAATGGAGAATTTACTATTTTTAGCAAAGTGAGTTAGAAGTGGACAAGTCGTTAGAAGTGGCTTAACCCTAAAAGAAGGAAAGTGGGTTAAGTTTGTTAAAAGGTAACCCCTTGAGCAAGCTATGTGGAAGTATAAATAAGAGATAAACGCTCTCCCATTACCACATATTGAATATCATTGAATATATATTTTGTGAAAGGTTATTTGGGTAGGTATTATTGATAGAGAAAATGTTGCAACAGGAAAAGTGTGAAATAAAAAGTGCAGTAGAAAAATCATAGCAGGAAAAGTGTGACAGAAAAAGTGCGGTAGGAAAAGTGTAGTAGAAAAAGTTCGGCAGAAAAATTGTGGCAAGAAAACTGCAGCAGAAAAAGTGTGGCAGGAAAAGTGTGACAGTAAAACTGCGGCAAAAAAATCACGACAGTAGAATTGTGGCAACAAAACTACGACAACAGAATGCTACAAGAATAAAAATTTATAGTTTTCATATGTGTAGTGTTGTATCTATGAATTTGGTTGAGGGATTTCTTTGTAAATATGTTGGATGCCCTCTTGGAAGTTTAGGGCTTGTTGTAGAGTTGATATGTGGTGTATCTATTGAAGTTTAGTATTGGTTCATGTTTGATAGTTTTTGGTTGAGTTATGTTACAGAAGTTATTGTTATATATAGAGGTTGTATCACAATGAGGTTTTGTTAGATGGTTGATGTGACGATTTAGGCTATTTGATTTATGGAGAGTGTGGTGCATTGCTAGAGGTATCTTGTTGGTTATCTTGGTGTATGTTATTGGTATATGGTAGAGTTATATGATTGGGTACATGAATGAGATACATACTTGAGGTACATGGTGATGTTGATACATCTTGTTGAGGCATAGTTTGGTTTTTTGTTGATACATGATTGAGACATGTTGCTGGTTATCTATGTATAGTGTTGATGTACATAGTTATTGTACATGATTGATGTTCATTTTTGGCATGGTTTGAGTGATATTCTTGTGATTCTGGGTATGATATCTATGTTATTAGATCTGGTATATTAAGGAGAGTATTGGTACATGTTGTTGGTGTATTTATTTTTGTTGGTGCAGGAAAGGCATATGTACAAGTTGGTTATAGGACAATGGAATAGGTTGATTACAGGTCAGTGGCATCGATTAGTATAGGTTTACGTCAGTATATCTCACAGTGATAGTGTGATAGCGGTTCCATCATTCTACTTATTTTTTAGGGCAGTTGGATAGGGCAAGGATAGGTGGTTGTATCCACCTTCCAGTTTTAGTCGAAGAACATAAGGGCTTGTACCTAGAGAATTTGGTAGTTGGAGATTCCCTCAGGTTGTAGCTTCAGAAACTAGGGGTTAGGAGCCTCCTTCTAGTTGTAGCTAGATAATTGGAAGTTGGTTCTTCCTTGAATGTAATTATTGACATATAAGAAAATAATTTCGTGGTTTTCTCCCACATTGGGTTTCCATGTAAATATTGGTGTATTGTGCATTGTGTGGATGTGTTTGTTATTGTTTATTATGCACTGATGAATGTTAATTCTTATGATACAATAAAATATTGATGATGAATAGATGAACATTGTTGAATAAGTAAAATAATATACTTTGTGGTTTAAAGAATTAATAATTGGTATAATTTATCATTATTGCTTCACCCTCCCTGCCCTCTCAGTAATCCAACAATTGTTGTCAGAGCAAGTTGCTTCAGATAACAATTTAACCACTAGAAGGAGATCATGGATTATTCTCAAAATGGATTACCACTATTCAATGGTCAGAATGGTTTAAAGTATGAGATATGGAGCGTAAGGATGAAAGTATTTTTAAAGGCACAAGGGTATGATATTTGGAAACCAGTTGTTACATGATACAATATTTCAACAAGGACAAAGACTACAACAAAGAAGGAATTGAAAAAAAGTAACAAAATTGCAATAGATTTTGTTTTGGAAGTACTATATCATTCAGTAAATGACAAAGTGGGTAAATGTTCATCAACTAAATAACTTTGGGATAAGTTACATAATATCTATTCTTCACCCATCATAGAGTCATAGAATTTCAAGGAATATGTAAGTACAGATCAAAAATAAAGATGTTCATCATTTCAAACACATTCATAAGATGAAGAGCACATAATCAACAAAAGTATGTTTTTTTTCTTTAATTGTGAAAAACACGCACTTATTGAAATGGAATTCCATGAAGGAAATCAAACATATAAACTAAATTAAATAGAAGACAATTGTGAAGAAGAATGGATTAGTTCTTTTGATGAACTAATAAAAGGAAGAGAAGAAAACAGGTCACTCAATAAAGAATTGATGAAACAAAACAAAAGTGTTTACATTTTTGAAGAATCCCAACAGGTCATTGAGAACTTAAGAAATTAGCTAGAAGAAGCCAAAAAGATTGAAGAACATTTTTAAGATCAAAATCAATATGTGGAAGCCAACATAGCAGCACAAAAGGAAGAAGCAAAAATGAGAGAGAAGATATTGAAAAATCATATTAAGGAAAGAACTAATGATCTTAACCATATTGAGGAAGATTTTGGTCAAGAAGATAAATGACTTAAATAAGAAATAATCACATTAAAAATCTAGGTTCAAGAATTGAAGAGAAAAGAAAAAGTCATGAAGTCTCGGATAATGAAAAAATAAGAAGAGGTTGAGAATCTTGAAGAAGAAGTTGTCACATTGAGAAGTAAAATCATCAAGCTCAGCAAGAACGTTGAAGAGAAAGAAACATCTACATCAGTTGTAGAGAATGAATAGAAGCACTCTAGGTTGCTAGAAAATAAGAATGAAGAAAAGAGCAAGAGTTATGCAGAAGTACTCAAAGGAAGGAATCATGGTCAACCAAAATCTAAGAAAACTAATAAATATACATATTTAAGAATACCATCCATGTTCAAACCATAAACAAGCTTCAATCATGATCATGATCAGTCAAGAAAGGTATCCATAAGGCCTACACCACAAAAAAGATCATCCACTCCTAGTTATGTAAATTTCTTTGATGGTCATTGTTTTTATTATAATAACTTTGGACATAAGTTTGCAGATAGGGATTATAAAATAAATGTTCAAGAAAGAAATGCTTATGTGGCCCCATGTAACATTGAATGTTACAAATGTCATAACTATAAACACATAGCTCATGATTCTAGGAGCGTGACCGATGCTTCAATGAAATATAACAATGATATTAGATAAAGGAAAGTATGGATAAGAAAACATGAATAACAAATGAACAAAGACCAAGTCCCAAAGACGCAAGATTGGCAATAAAACAAGATGAAGACAAATCTACAAAGAAAAAAGGAAGACATCAGATACATAAAGGTTTGGAAAATAAATGAAAGGAAATAAGTACAGGTAAATAAATAATATGTTCAAGATATTATAATTTCAAGTATTGTAGTGAACGATGAATCCACAAACAGAAAGAAATAAGTCATAGTTCAGAGAGATGATGAATCTAGTGATGAACATGATAATGACTCTGCATTAGAGAAGGAATTGTTATGAGCCATCCATCTTAGAGACTCCTGGGTAATATGAATATTAGATAGGGGGAGTCTATGTGGTAGCTGAGACATACCAGAGAACCATCCTTCGAGCAACTTGGAGAGTATGATTAACAGATTTAGAGCAGTCAATTAGCAAAATTAGAGTATGGTAGAATGATCAATTGCAATAGTGAAGACTTTATGATAGTACAATGATACATGGGCCAACATTATGGAAATTTGTGTAGCATATTATTATATCGTATGGACAAATATGGATTTTTAAGAACACATAGAAGGTTTGGACATATATATGATAGTGGACAAGAGCATGGATTCATAGATTGGTTCAGAGACAAAGAAACATTATCATAATGGAAGATAATTACACAAGAATATTTTAATGCTTATTCTTGAATTCCTTTCATATATGTCAGTTGATTACACAAGGAAGCACCAATGGACAATAATTTCAAAAGGCGACAGGTATAGGAAGAATTATATTTTTCTACACAACATCTTATAGAGAAGTGAAGAGAGATAAAAAAAAAACAAAAATATAGGTAGAAACATCATTCATATAAGTTGTCAAACAAAGAGGTAAGAATACAGGTATGATTCTAGGGGAAGAAATTCATGACATGCATGATAGAGAGTTAAATGCTTGTAGTGAGAAAACATAGGCATGTTTCTAGGGGGAGCGATTGTCATAAGAGAAGCATGCGAGATATGACTTCAATGTTGCATTATAGTGACACCCTTTGTCAAAGGGGGAGATATTATCCATATGAAGGGAGATAGAGTAATCAAAGGCTTAGAAACATAGAGAAATATCAAAGGAATTTGGAGAGTGGGAGAAGCCCCAAGGAAACTTCAGTCAGGGGGAGTATCCCCAAAGGTATATATGTTTTTCCATTGATGTCAAAGACGGAGAGATAAAAACATTGATGAGGACTATAAGCATGAATTTTGGCTTAAGTTTATGGACAATTCATACAGACTGTTCATTTTCATTTATTTCAACCCTTGGAGAGTGATATGGTAGATTTATTTCAACCCTTAGTGATTGATGTCAACCCTTGGAGAAATATGGTAGCACAATGGAATAGGTAAGGGACCCGAGTTTGTTTTAAGGTATAAAGGCATCAAGATCATTGAATTTCCATGTAATACTATTCCATATGGATAGTATATGTCATGCCATTTCTGGTGATATGTGATACTTCACATAACTCATCAATGTTAGAGATTTATGGACATATTTAGTTGGATAACCCTCATGAGCTATCTAGGAGGCGCTAGAAGGTAAAATAAGTCAATCCTAGAATAAGTGTACTAGTCAAATTGATGGTAACTAGGAGTTAATCATCGGTACAATTGTTGCATTAAGAAAATAATTAAAAATAAATTAGTTGCAACAATAAGTTGTGAGTTTGGTAATTATTGTAAAGTAGTTGTGCTGATAATATTGAATAGTCAAAGTGGTTGACCAAGAAATAAATTAAATAATAAAGTTGTTGCAACAAAAATATGTTAGTTAAGGGAAAATAAGTTATGAATTGAATAATTACAGAAAAGTTACTTGCAACAAGAAGTTAGTAAAGATAAATTGTTTAAATAATAAAGTGGTCAAAGTGGTTGCAAAGACAAATTATTTAAATAATAAAATTGTTGCCACAAGAAGTGGTGAGTATTCTATTTATGGATAAGTCAAAGTGGTTGCAAAATAAATTAATTAAATAATAAAGTTATTTGGAAATATAAATGGAGAATTTACTATTTGTAGAAAAGTGAGTTAGAAGTGAACAAGTGGTGGGAAGTGGGTTATCCCTAAAATAAGGAAAGTGGGTTAAGTTAGTTAGAAGGTAACCCCTTGAGGAAGCAACATGGAAGTATAAATAAGAGAGAAATGATCTCCCATTAGCACCTATTGAATATCTATTTTGTGAAAGGTTATTTGGGAAGACATTATTGACAAAGAAGACGTGTGGTAGAAAAATCGCGAAAGAAAAAATGTGGAAGAAAAGTGCTACAGAAAAATTGCGGCAGGAAAATTTTAGAAGAAAACGCGCGGCAGAAAAATCATGGCCGAAAAAGTGTGGCAAAAAAATCGTGGCAGAAAAATTGCTATGAGAAAATAACGACATAAAAGGTGCGGTGGAAAAATTGCAGTAGAAAAAGTGCGGCAACAAATTTGCAGTAGCATAATCGTTGTAGAAAAACCATGGCAGTAGAGCTCTACATGAAGAAAAATGTATGGTTTTCATATGTGTAGTGTTGAATTTATAAATATGGTTGAGGGTTTTCCTTGTAAATATGTTGTATGTCCTCTCATAAGTTTAGGGATTGTTGTAGAGTTGATCTAAGGAAGATATAATGAAGTTTATTATTGGATCATGTTTGAAGGTTTTTGGTTGAGGTATGTTGCTAAAGTTATTGGTACAGATAGATGTTGTATAACAGTGAGGTTGTGGCACATGGTTGATGTGAGGACTTATGGTATTTGAATTATGGAGAGTGTCATGCATTGTTAGAGGTATATTGTTGGTTATCTTGGAGTATTTTATTGGTATATGGTAGATTTATATGATTGGGTATATGGATGAGATACATACTTGAAGTACATGGTGACCTTGATACATCTTGTTGAGACATAGTTTTGTTGTTGTTGTTGATACATGATTCGTACATGTTGTTGGTGTATCTAGTTTTGTTGGTGTACTAAAGGAACTAGTACAGGTTGGTTACAGGACAGTGGCATAGGTTGATTACAATTCAATGGCACATATTGGTATACGTTTACAATAGTATATCTCAAAGTGATAGTGTAAAAATGGCTCCATCATTTTACTTATATTTTGGGGCGGTTGGACGGGGCAAGGATAGGTGGTTGTATCCACCTTTTGGTTGTAGCCAGAGAACATAGGGGGTTGTAGCCTCCTTCTAGTTGTATCCATAGAATTGGGGAGTTGGACCTTCCCTTTGGTTGTAGCCTGAGAAACTAGGGGTCAGAGCCTCCTTCTAGTTGCAGTTGGAGAATTGGAATTTGGTGCTTCCTTGAATGTAATTCTTGACATATAAGAAAATCATTCCATGGTTTTCTCTCACATTGTGTTTCCATGTAAATATTGGTGTATTGGGCATTCTGTGGATGCGTTTATTATTGTTTATTATGCATTGATGAATGTTAATTCTTATGATATAGGAGTATATTAATAATGAACATATGAACATGGTTGAATAAGTAAAAAAATATACTTTCTGGTTTAAAGGATTTATAATTTCTATAATTTCTCATTTATGACTCACCCCCCCCTCAGTAATCCAACATATACCCCTTTTTCCTTTCCTATTCCCAAACCCTATCCTCTTCTATACCTTGACCCATGCCTATACTCATCTATTATCCCCTTATATGACTAGGCATATAGAGATAAAATCAATGCCTTGAATAACTACACATTACATCTACAACGTATCATTGTCCTTTGAGAAAAATGTTAGTGCCCTCACAATTTTTTTATCATTAGGTATGGGTTAAAATAAAATGATATGGTTTAAGGGAGAAACCTAATACTTATCTTAAGTAATATTGTATCCCCAACCCCATCCATTCTTTGAACCCTAAATTTTCTTGCATCCACATTTACCCTTAGGCCACCAATTCCCTCTTAAATTCAGCCTTTGTATTTTCCCTAACCAACTTCATTATAGCGCCATATTCCTCTCCCTCCGGACCTCATGACCTATTCCTCTAGACCATTTTGCATAGGGTGTTATCCTTTCCCTGTCCCCTCTTCTCTTGGTCACTATTCCTACCCGTAAACACCTTCAAATCATTTACGCTATGTTTCACACTATTTCACCCAAGGTCCCACATTACTTTATCCCATATCCTTATACCATGGCCCCTCATCAGTAACCCTATCCCAAACCACAACCCTTGGCCTACAATTTCCTAGACCCTATCCCTCTAACCTTGAATACTTCATGAATATATTCCAAATCCCATTTATCTCTTCCACATAGTCTTATCCACCCTCATCACAACCCCCTCTTCCCTTTGGTCGTGAACTCCCAACTATATCCAAAAATGAGTTCCTTGCAACCCATCTCTTCAACCCTAGCTCCATTTTTACTTGTCCCTCCACCTATAACTAGAAACTATACCCATTTATACTTGGGTCCCTTTCCCCCTACACCCATGGGGCCTTGGAACCTACACCCCTAAGGCCCAACAACCCACATTTTTTCATTTGTTACAAATAATTTGACACACATAGGTCTGTACCTCTACTATTGGGTAACCTTTCCCCTACCCCCTCAGGCCCCTTAGTCATTGGGCTGAATCCTATGACTATATCCTCCTCTAGACCTAGGCCCCAAATACCTTCCCATCAGTCCCTTCCATCACTAGATCAAAACCTTTACCCCTATCCCACTTCCCCAATAGGTCCTTATTTATGTCAAACCCATATCCTCCTATACCTCTCGATCCCTTTCTCTACTTATCCTCTATCCATATTTACATTATTCCCCTACCTCTTCTGCACTTCTATCCCCCCTTGTTTCTAGTTGCGTACATCCACTTGGAACCTAGGCCTGTATGAACCTTTTTCCATGTCTTCCTGACCTCTAAACCCCTTATTCCCATACCTCCTCCCTCGGCCCCACACCCCCTACACCTTCATCATAGCTCCCTAGTCATTTCACTCTACCTTAAACCACCTTCAATCCTAGGGCCCCATTATGCAACTCCCCAACAAGCCCCTCCACAACTTCTCTATCATTAAAGGTATAAGGGTGATGTATCAATTTTTTCCTATTGCATTAATAACACACACATTCTCTTAGAATGTGTGTGGGATACAATGTAGTGTAATTAATGCAAAAAAAATTGAGAAACCATAGAAAAGGTAGTGAAAAACCCAAGAACACAAGAGAAAAGAGAGATAAACCCTAAGAAATATCTCTTTGATAATAAAAAATAGAGAGATATGTTCAATTTCCTCTCCAAGGGGAAACTTGCAAAAGTAATCCTACAAATACAATAGAAAATTTTGACAAAATATCACATCACTTTCTACTCAATATATAACTATCGATATAGAACCTTAACTATGTATGGACCCACTTATAATGAGAGTCGATTAACTAATTTGGGTGTTATTAATAATTATGACCCTTTTTACAATGAGTGACTAATATATAACTATTTAATGGCCCCCTATCAAGGAAGAAGGCCTCATGCATTAATAAAGTGTCTTACTAAGGGATTTAGGTTAGGACCATAACATGCCTTTCCCCTTTGAAAATAGTTTTTTCATCAAGGATAATGGTGAGGAAATTGTTGTATAATCATTGTTGGATCCCATGTGGCATATTTTGGTTGCATATCTTTGCATTAGATCAATACTTCTCTATGCATGGACTGGTTCAAGTGACACTTTTTGGTATCAAATATTACTTTTGTTTGGATGCAAATGGAACTTCCTTCATCGATTTCTAGTAGGTTGGTTGGCGCTTTGAAATTTAATCCAACAACCTTATTAATATAGGACACATAAAATGAAGGATGGACCTTGGAGTGGGATAGGACAATCATCTTGTAGGTGACCTGACCAATGCATTGTATGATTTATAGGGACCATAGGAATTGGAAGATAGATTCTAGGGAACTTTATCTTTTACTTCTGTACGCTTACAAGGATGTAAGCAAAGAAAATACTTGATCCAATCTGGAAAAACAATGTTTGGATATATGTTAATTATCTTGTTGTTTCATTCAATTTTGTTCCATAACCAAATTTTCCTTGAGGATATAGATAATGGTTTATTTCATGTGAAGTGTTTTATCTACTGCATGAACCTTGGAGCTTCCTATTACATAGGATTCCATTGATAGGGTTTTTTTTCCACAAATAGATTCATATTGTGTCATTTGTGTATATCCATGATAAGTTGCATTGCATATTCGTTTGACAAGGGGAATCCATTTTTCTCATTATTCCAACTTTTCAAAATCAAGGAATCTAAAATAGGTTTCTAAGAACTTTCTTACCACTTTTATTTCACCATCAATTTAAGGATGATATGCAATGCTCAAACTTAATTGTGTACCTTGAAATTGTAGTAGCTCCTAACAAAATTTCCTGGTGAATTTGGGGTGTCAACTTGAGACAATGGAAGTGGTCATACCATGTAGCTCAAGGAAATTATCCATGTAACAATGAGCTAGGTTAAAAAAATAATAATCTTTTGAAAGACAACTAACAACTACCATGATTACTAATTTGTTGCCTATTTTGGTAGTCCCATGATAAAATCCATTGAAATTTCTATCCAAATCTATGTTTCTATTGGAAGTGGTTGAAATGGCCCTAGTATATTCGCCATCTATCCCTTGTTTCTTTGGAAAGGGGTGCTACAAAATCACAAATATATATTTTAATGCCATACAAAAAGAGCGAGTACTTAGTTTTTTCATAGTTTTTATGAAAGTGAGGGAAAAACTTGCTATTGGTTATGAATGTAGCTCATCTAAGACTCATTGTTTTGGGTTCAAATATTTTTCTATAATAATACACCATTTATACTACAATGTATCTTGTTTTCGTGTATAAATTTTAGGTAGATTGGAATATATAACACACTCAACCCTCTAAACCATACTTAGGATGGTGGAATGTAAAAATTTCATCTTTCATTCCCATCTTCTTTATCATATCTAAGCCCTTGGATGAATTCTTCTCATGATGTTTTCAAAAACTATAAATATGCCAAAATATGAGCTGTCGTTAACGCGTTATGAATTCCTAAAGAATTGGGGCATGCAACCCTGATGAAATCACATTGATCATGTAGAATCACATTGATCATGTAGAATGCACGTGTCTTAATGTGATTCCATATAAGAACACATTTAGGATAAACAACCCACAATTCTATCAAAACATAATTATTGGGTTACTCGTTTTTGCATGAATTCCTTTCGTGAAAGCTCATCCCCACAATCCTATTGGGATTATTCTATGTTGAAAAAATGCAGTCGGAAATTACATCATCCGACACTGTACATGTTAGTCATCTCCAAGAACCTTCTAATGAATTTAGTGCACAATGAAGCACACACCTGATGGATCAAAGGGTGCATAACTACTCATGTATAGTCCAAACTTATGCATACTGGGAAATATGTTCGACGCTTAAACATCCTCCATCATCTCGACTGGACACAAGAGAACATGGATCCACTCCCACGTGCCACATGAAATTCATCAAAATGTACACACTTATGGAAACGACCCAAAATATGACATGCCAACATGGCACATTGACCAAACGGGATGAAATGGAATCCATGTCACTACTAAACCTTACAAGAGAACATGCCAACCTGGTATATTGGATGAATGAAACTGGCGTAAATCAATTTTCTTTATTAATGAAAGTTCTCGATCAACCTGGTCCTTATCGACCATCAGGATCGCCATATTTGATGGCTCTCATCCACCCATGATTTCTCTTGCGACCAACTCAACTTTGATGCACAATCCACCCTTCCACAATTCGTAGCCCGTGGTAAAATGCACCTCAAAATATCATACTACTAATACTTAGTTGAGACTTACAGTCTTGATCCTCTCAGGTTTAAACAGTGTATGACATTTAGTCGATCAGGTGCGCTCTCTCATAATGGATCATGTAAATGAGAAGTTTCCGGTAGATATGATGGTAAACTATTATGTGATACAAGGGACAATCTCTTTGCAGATCTTTCAACCTGCGTGATGGTTAATGGGAAAATAAAAAATATGACAAGAATTCAATGGATTTGAACCATAGAAAATATATGGACCTGATATTTTTTTGTATCGTTCTCTGAAAGATAAATGGTTCTCTTCCATTCGAGCTATTTCCTTCAGATTATTTCTATAGAGACTCTACCCATATCAACCTCGCAGTTCTTGCAAAAAAAAAATTCCAACTGAATTTCAAACTTCGCGGTTGGGTTAATGCTATCAGGATTTACGTTATGCATGTGCATTGGGTACATTCAGTACCTGATATCCATATGAAATTTTGATATTCACTCTCGATATTCGATCTACGACCAGGATGTATTCAGATTGACACATACTGTTATAATGGAGAATTTCTAAGCCTAGTGTGGCTTCTAACTTGACTCAAGAAAGGAAAAACTCAAAGGAACCATGTGGCTCCGAGGTGAATAAACTCTTCACCTTTACTACTTTACTAGAAGGGGTATTAGTTTAGGATGGCATGTTGCCAACCTATTCTCTTAGAACAAAAGGGGTATTAGTTTAGGATGGCATGTTGCCAAACCTATTCTCTTAGAACAAAAGTGGGGGTAATACCTACTAGAAACCAAAAAAAAAAGGTTTTATATCCTCCAAACTTTCCATTTCAAATCACACGGACTTCACAGGATCACAGACCCGCAAATTTAGGTTTCATACACACACATTCAACATGTTATATCCTATCTGGGATTGTGCTCAACAAATAAAAAAACAGCATATCTAAACATTCATTCATCACATTCAAAGACAATAACAAATTTATAAATGCAATGATTAACATTAATTCATGTCTTTTTTTACAATAACACTGAGAATACTTATCTATTTCTAGAATTAATAGCCATCCAACTGATCGAGTGAGGGAGAATTATTTTCCACCCAATATTAGGATCTACTACACTTGTGTTTAATACAAAATTCCACCACCGTTCCAAGCCATGATACCTGTAGGGGTACTCACAAGATAGGTCACGTATTTTTGTTTCTAAACGTGAATGATACTTTCCTTCACTTAACAAGAATCAATGTAAACATCATTTTCCAATTGATTACAGGGCCACCACAAGATTCTGAAATGGATTCCAACCTTGATTTACTTAACAGAAGGGAGTCCCTTCACTACTAAATAGTCCCTTAGTGCCCTCCCCTTACCAGTGTCAATTTATTTCTAGTAAGCATCAACTTGCAACCCTCTCTTCTGAAGTTCATGTCTAGGAAATCTATGTGCTTCATCTTGACCACCAGTTCACTTGGTAAGATTCCTATTTTCCTCACAGAAAATTCCCATTTTCCTCTATTACTTCTTGCATGCTCATTCTTCCCCCATACTCATGCACACTCTCATGTGTTTACTTATTTCTATACCTACCTCTCCCTTGGAACATTCCTCCTTTGCTTCGTTTCCTACACTTTCTTCTGTCGAAATATTATGAGAGTCAGTCTCCCAAATAAAAGTGGCACTTTGATGGTACTTTTGGCTAACTACTTCAACTATACCAATGACCCTCCTTCTACATTTTTTAAATAGACTTAACATCTTCAACCCCCAATTCAAATCTCATTAGATAATTTTCTCATAAACATATGAAGGTAAGCCACCTCAAATAGATTGGGTTATCAATGTTCTATTAGTTGAAGGTTAATCCCCATTTCCATTTACTACTTTCTACTCATGGTATCATGGCCATTACTTCAAGGCTTCACCCTTTAGTCAACTCATTGGTAATTAATCACTAAACATAAAATAGAATTACATTGTCTATCGGTAACAATCTTTAAGTCTTAAAAATAATTACAAGCCAGGAGAAAATAAGGTGTTACATTCCCATCCCCCTTAAAATAAACATGGTCATCGATGTTTTACCACCATATAAATGATTTTATTAAAAAAAATGGTTATTCCTTTATCACAGAATCCTCTAATTATCACATAGTCTCATTTTCCCGAAACAACTTTGATTACACCTTGACATACAAGATAGCATGATTCCATAGAAGTGTCTCCTTCTTATCAAGTATGCATTGAGGATCAAGCTATAAATCTCCTTTTGGATCCACTTGTATGATAGTCCAATAAATAACATGAATAAAATCATAAATATATTTCTTTAGAAACGATACATGAAACACATTATGGAATTCGATACTTGGAGGCAAAGAAATTTGGCTTTCCACCTGTAGTGTCCCCAAGGCCGAGCCCCCCCCATTACAGATCATGATATATGTAATGTATTGTAAAAATGCTCCATAGGCTGGTGAGCGAAGTTTTGTATAAGCTGGAAGGCTTATGTGGTTGTTAGGCCAGGAAGCCTAAGTGTTGGAAGGCCAGGAGCCTGTTGATGTACTTGTATGTATGGAGATCAATTAATAAAATATAAACACCGCCAGTACAGACCGACCACGATGAATGAGTGATGGGGGACTGAGCATCCACAGAGTGGGCAAGGAACTAGGGGTTGGAAGGTGGGAAAAGGGGCTGAGTGAGGAGCCTAGGGGCTAAGCCTAGGGGGCTTAGGCCTGGAATAATATTTTAATATTATTTCCTAAAAATCCATGTGCACATTATTTTATCCTAAGTCCTTTTTGAAGGACCCGTGATTCCCCAAGTGGTGGGAGGAAGGCATACGGATGGAATGCATGCAATTCCCAGGGTGACAAATGTCAACCCTGGTGCATGCAAATAAAACATACAAAAGTAAGCCGAGAGGGGGACACTCTCCTCCATTCAGAACCGAACCTCTGAGCATGGAACCAGTACGACCTCTGTCGGATATCCCGATTCATCTCTGAAAACATTAAGCTGTGTTTGTCTGAGGAAAACCGTGTATACCCTGTCAAGAGATGTGAGTTTGCGTCTGTTCCAGGCAATCCCAAGAGCGCATTTCCTTAACCGGAATTCCCTGTGTTGAACTTCAGTGGAAGAATCCTTGTGGTTGGTGAAAAGGCTGGGCTAGCCTATGCGTGGAGCCTATTCTGAAATCATGCCGTGAGATCATCCAGTGATTGTTGAACCATTTTTTGGAAGCATTGTCTGTGTTTCCCGTGGATTTTTGTGACCACGCAGTACTGGACTGCGTGAGGCTTGTTGGCCTGTGAGCGACTCCTCCAGGTGAGAGAGTGCGTAGAGGGAGAAGGGAACTTCTGGAAGAAACCCTGTAGCTGCCATAGAGCCCGGAGAATTCCGGTCCGGTCTGTTCCTGTAACCCAAGGTAAGGGAGACTGGCAGCTGAAGGACTATCTAGGTGACAGAGAAGGTGCACTCTCCTGGGGTGGAACAGGCATGTGGGGAAAGAGGGTCTATGGGCAGTGAGTGTGGGAGATTCCTGGGAGATCTTCTTCCTGGTGGTTATGTATTTGATATCTTCCCGTAACCTCAGCCTAGCCTAGGATTCTTGCCTTGGGGTGGAGCTCGGTCCAAGCTCGGGGGTGACCTACTGTTGAGCTGATGAACAGTGTGGTCTAAGACTGGGAGGTTCGTGGAAGGCCTGCACTTGGTTGGTGTAATTCTACAGCCAATAAAAGATAAGTATTGAATTATGGTTTATCACATTTGAACATGACTGTGTTGTTTTGTATCATGTTTTCCATTGTGTAAATAAAATACTGTGACTACTAGGGTTTGTGTAATAGTAGCAGCATCTTATGTATTTTACTCTGAGTTTTTAAGTGTGTTTAATTGTGTTTAAATGCCTTTGCTTATAATTCCATGTCCAAATTAGTAAACTGAGAGGTTGGGAAACCTGGGTAGTGAAAGGGTACACTACAAATTGGTATCAGAGCCAAGGTTTCGACACTGAGCCTAGATGGGCCAGTTGAGTGGTCGTTGGACCAAGGATGAGAGGACAAATTGTGTTTGGAGGACCAATTTCGGACCCTGGTTTCTCTGAAGCGCCAAGGGGACACTCGACGAGTTTTTTATTAAGCTCAGGAGGTATAGTGGTACTATGAAACCATAGCTGGTATGGTCTATGACCACAGGAAGGCAGGTTTCTACAATGATGGTGTGAGGACCGTCGGATCTGTTCGGGAGGGAAGGAAAACCCTTGTAACCATCAGATCTAGAGAACGTGCACAAGATTTAAAACTTTCGAATGCTGCACAGAAGTTTAACTCGGGAGGATAGTGAGTCATAAGATCCCTGTGGGATTACCCGTCAACCGTCCGAGTTGACAGAAGTTGTGCAGGACTTAAGTCCTCATGGGTAGAGGAGAAGTCCCGAAGAGGCGTCGGGATATTAGAACTCAAGAGAATCGAGACCCTATGATTCTCGAAAACTGAGGAGGAATCATAGATGTATAATTCCAAGGAGGACACGTGTTAGAATCCTTGAGAGAGTCGAAACTCGGAGAATCAGAGTTCTCGAGCACGTAGAAATCTTGTCAAACGAAATCGCGATCCGCGAATTTGCGACAAGATCCGGACAGTTTATATTAGTGGACACATGGCAGAGATATGCACCATCGGGGAAAGTCCTGACAAGGAGTAAATCCATCAGTGATTGAGGTTCATCGGGAAAGTCTTGATAGAAAGGTCATTCATCGGAAACCGGGATTTGAGAAATCGAAAATCAGGAAATCGAGGATTCCATTGTCAAGCATTCTGGCACATTCAGATTTGCGAAACCCCGAACCCTGATAAGGGATAAGGCCTGGGTCACAAGACAATGGTCACATCGGCTAGGTCTTAGCTTGGAGGGCTAAGGCATATCGGAGATCAGAGAATCGGGGGTTGCGAGGACATGCGCCTGTTGATAGCGCAAGTGCCGAAACTCTGATAGGAGTAGTCACGAGGGGGAAATGACCACGGTCGGGGCGCATGGTCATATCAGTCAAGGGCTAGGCTAAAAAGGGATAACACGTAAAAAGGGTCATCGGAGATCGGGAATCCGAGAGGATAGTAAACTTCGACATCAAGAGTTGCGAAACTCCGAAACTAGATGTCCTAAAATAACTGAAATTGAAGTTTCAGACACCCGAAAAACACAGAGCCATACAGAACTCAGAAAACTTGTGAAGATGAAATAAATTTCGTTCTTGTTCGTATTAATTATGGATATTGTGGGTTATTCATGAAGTTTAATGGCCTGACAATTTTGAATTGGATTGCACAATGTGTGTTCCGAATACAATAGAGGCCAAAACTCCATATAATCAACACCAAGTATGGATTGGGGAAGAATGCCAATTATCCCTGAAATGGAAGATGAACAAGAAGGAAAGGATGTTAACCAAGGAGTTGAAGGATCACACTCTAATGGGCATGGAAAAGAGATGGATAAGGAAGGACATATGATGAAAATCATTGAAGGGTTACAAAGAGAGGCCAAGGAACGCCGAGATGATAGCCGAAAGCTCATGAAAGTCAGAGATCGGCAAGGGAAATTAAACTTA